>JAOWBR010187704.1:0-10300 GCA_028571145.1 Dionaea muscipula | reverse complement strand
CTCACAGATTCTTTTGTTCCGCATTTGTTCGTGGCTCAAGTTGTTTTCTCTGATCTTTGTGTTTGCCTTGAGTTCGAATTTTGATCAACCTGCCCATGCACAGGTTGTAACACCTAGGAGGAACGACTATTTCATTGTTCTGGTTTTGAAGGAGGTCCTGAGCTGGAGGGTTCTCTAGAGGTGGAATCAATCTATTTTGACCAGGGACAGCTATACCTACAACAACAAGTGAGTCAAGGTCTTTGGGTTTAGACGAATTTTTGGGTGGTGGAATCTGATCAAAGATAAGACTAAGGTCAGGTCTTTAATTTGATCAAGATCAAACTCCTTGAGTTCTTCAAAACTTGGTAGTTGTGCTAGGATTGCTTTATTTCTATGTCGTGTTGTTGGCCCAACAAAGCTCATGCACCACAGCTACTAGCAATATGAGAAAAATGAAATATTAAAAGGCACAAAAACACAAGATGAAAATAGAAAACAAGCTCCCCGGCAACGACGCCAAAAATTGATCGGAAGACCTATCGTTAGGGTCTAAATCAATCAAAAAGAGAGAAATACCCAAGTTGGGATGATATCACTCAAGATTGAACTAAGTAAAGGATGAGAAGGGGTCGAACCCACAGGTAACTATAGTACTGTCAAATCTTGTGCAAAAATGTACCAATTAGTGAATAGAATAATTCACCAATAAATCAAAACAGGGGTGTGTGAAGCTAATGGTGAAATAAAAGAAAAAAACAAACAATCAATCAAGCACAAGGCTTAGACGTGGAACACGTTTAGTAGATCACCAAAAGGTGATAAATACAATCACAATAGAAATGAGAAACAGCAGACGTGGGTGCAGAACAAAGTTAGTAACCCGTCTAACTGATTGACTCAGAGAAATTAAGCACTCTAGAACGTCCGACTATCTTGACTTAGGCAGACGCTAGACTCGGGCACTAGAACGAAACACCTAACGAATCACTCAAGTGATTGACTGAGGAGTCGATCACCTTAAATCAATCCTAATCAGCCTATAAGACAAAGGTTGTCAATCTTTACCTCTACTGATTGCAGTAAGAACAAGATTCAAATCAAGAAATTATAGATCGAATCAATGACAAAGTGATCGATCTTAGAATGCCTAAAAATGGAATCTTTCTCTTACTAAGAAACCTTAGTTGTCGATACCCAATTGATAAAACATACAGTTGAAGGCCACAACTAAGTAGTAATACTTTCTATCATTTCTCGAGTCAAGAAAAATATACCAACGATGATGTAGACAATCTAAAGAAGTTAAAATAAACTAAAGAAAGTTAAATGAAATTATCTATAAAATCTTTGAAGATCAAAGATTCACCAGTCGAAAAGACAAGAATATTCGTCACCTACTGAATCAGGCGTAGAAATAGAAATGCACACTCTGGATTCGGTCACCAGCTAGTATGAAAAGATACTTCTTTGACCAGTCGATACTTCCTTCAAGAATTAGTCCAAATATCTACCCTTTCGAGTATAGGTACAAGAAACAATAATCGAAGAAGTAGAATGATTAGATCACGTAAATAAATTAACCAAGAATGCAATTTAGAATCTTCATCTTCTCGAAATGAGAGTTGGCCAAGAAACCGAAATGGAGAGAGAAGAAATCTAAATTGAGAGAAAAAACTCCATAGACAAAGTTTGTGTATAGCATTCAAGTCTGAAAAATTAGATTTACAGTGCACTTAGGCCATTGGGACTATTTATTTCTCAGTTAAAATAACATTAAGGCACGTGAGAAATGAAGGCTCAAGATTACAAGTGTGCTTAAATGCTTCGTGTTGCTAACTTCTTTTACAATGGATATATAACTCCTATTTATATGTTTGCTTCTATCCTAGGGTAGTTACAGATCAATGGTTGTGGTAGATTTATCTTGACCGAACGGCTAAGATCATCTTGAGAGTTGTGCAAAATATCTGTAAGGTAGTTGAGAAGATTCTTCTTCTAGAAGCAATTCAGTTGAGGAGATTCTTCATAGTCATATGGTTGTGAACTTTCTTGCAGGCAAAGGATTGTATTCAGACATGGACTGAAGGCACTGTTCGCGTTAAATCTTACGGGGTTGACGATCACTGGGAAGGGTCCTGACCACCAGGGTATAAGGCAAGAAACCAAGAAGGAGATCAAGGGCTTCTTGGACACTAAGGTAGTGTAGATCGAAAATGATTCGATGCTTAGGTGAGTAATAAAAGAGAGGTCCAAGTACGAAGAAGAAAGAAAGGGAAAGTATTACCTTTAGAACCCAATGTCGAACGAGATTATAGCCTAGTAGAGCGGACTAATAGCTGAGGAATATGATGAGCGAGCTATGAGCATAAAGACAATATATGAGATTGACTATGTAGGTCGGCCATGAAGGACGGCCATGAACCATGAAGAGGGATCCTGACCGAAAAGGATGGTCATGAAGGACCAAGAGCTTGAAGGGAATGATAGAGATAAGTCAAAAGTGTAGAACCAACGGTGCAAGCCGTATGGAATATGTCGTACTACGGAGTAGGTCGACTGTGCGGAGCCAACGGTTGATTAGGATAATAGGGGTCGGCCATGTGGAACCAATGGTGGGAAACAATAATGGAAGACTCACCATGCCGTACGAACGGAATAAAAAAATAATGAGAGATTAATCGTCTCGAACGATGGGAAAGAATCATGAGAGCCAACCGTATCATACCAAATGATGGAATGGGGGAGGTCGACCTTGAAGGACGACCGTGGGGAAAGAAATTACCGTTCCGCCCCTCCTTGATTAAGGGGTTTGATTAGGAAGTTAATTTTGTAACCCCTCTTTCCTTCTTCTCTTCATCCGTGCGTTTCTTTTCTCTTCTTCTTCCTCACACTTTTCTCTTCTTCTCCTCTCTCTTGGCCGGCCAGTAGCACCATCTCAGGGGGGAGATCGACATTTGGGATTGATACACGGTGGTGATTTCATCGCCTCGTC
Source organism: Dionaea muscipula (assembly GCA_028571145.1). Classification (NCBI taxonomy): domain Eukaryota; kingdom Viridiplantae; phylum Streptophyta; class Magnoliopsida; order Caryophyllales; family Droseraceae; genus Dionaea; species Dionaea muscipula. The sequence continues at coordinate 7,326 of JAOWBR010187704.1, read as the reverse complement.
TTCGGTCTCCGGGTGAGTGATGTTTGCCCTCTTTTCCTTTTTGTGGTTTCGGTCATTCGAGAGGATGATGATGATTGATTGGGTTTCATTGGTCTCGATTGGATTCAGTGGACGTGTGGAGGGTGATCGGATTGATCCTTCATTGTGATTTCATCGCCCTTCGATTTGAGGTTTGTTTTTCCCTTTGTTTAAGGTTTTGATTCATCGATTTGTCATCTTTTGATGTGGGATTTGTTAAGTTAGTTTGGTGACTTGTGTAGGTGTCTTTTCATGTGCATTTTCGGGGTTGAGGTGCATTGGATCGAGGATTGCATTGGTTGGCATTTTGATCATTGAGTTTTTTGCACGATTCTGTAGAATTCTGCAGAAAATCATGTGGTGGACATCATCGAGGATGTTCACCGTTGTCTGGACAAGTTTTGAATTTTGAGCGGGGGACGTCCTCGAGGACGTCTCACCGGGATTCTGTTCTTTTGCATTTTCTTTTGATCCCAAAAATCTAAGCAGGGGACGTCCTCAAGGACGTCCACCGTTCATTTTATTGGCAGCTTTGGTTTTTTATTTTCTTTTCTTCCATGCATGGTTTCTAGGCACTCTTAGCTCTTCATTTAGGGTCTTAGGGGATGTCTTGGGCATGTTTAGCATGGTTGTTCATGATTGTGATTCATTCCACGTGTTTGATTTTAGGAGACGACGTGATTGTCTACAGGATACTGTAGTTGGAAGATTTTGGGTGATTAGCGTTGCTTGGATTAGCTTAGCATTCCAGGTGAGGGGTGTACACATTTCTGTCCTTCTCATTCCTCTTTCTTGAGCCTTATCTTCCTTGATGCCTTCTTTCTATGCTTTGTATATAGTTCATGCTCTGCTTATATTTTTGATTGTCCACACTCATTTGATTTATATCTATCTCATGCTATGGTTGATTTATATTGTTATCTTTACCCGCATGAGCCCTTTTTGTTTGATTGTGAGATGAGTGTGGACTTGGTGAGGCATCTGGATTGTGTTTGAGGATTGAGAAGAGGGTGAGATTACACCCTATGAGTAGCGGATGAGATTACATCATTTTGGTATTTGAGAGAAAGTCCGGAGTAGAGTGAGATTACACTTTATAGGATGAGATTACATCCTATACGACTTCGGCCATGCGGCTAAGACCCGTATGACACAACGTCTATAGGTAGTCTACCGATCATGGACTACTCGGACGGTTTTGCCTTCGTGGTGTTTGTAATATTGGAGCTATACTGGTTTACGCGTCACTGAGGGCGGGGACCTCACGTTTGTGTTTGGTATGGCACGTGAGGATTTGAGTGGTACATTCTTAATATGTACTGTGATTATGATTTGAGGATTGTGACTAGAGTGAGGTGCGAGACATTGGATCGGATTAGATCTGTGATTTCTTTATTTGATTATACTATTGTTTGTCTCGCATCCTTGATTTCGCTCTATTGTTGGCTTGTAATGCATGCTATGATTGTGATGGTCCTATTATATTTTATACTACTTATTCTTATGTTTGTACTCGGACCATCATCCCTTCTTGTTTCCTAATCCATGAGTAGCATCTCGAAACCCTTGGTTGGTGGTCCCCTCATGTTTTCCCCCAACCATCTCCGGGCTCCGGATTTAGGTGGTCGGGCTATTACCTACGTTTGATTTGGACCATCCCCACAACCTCATGGATTTCCTATTTACATTATATTATTATTCTAGCATATGTTTGACTTCTATTCTAACCCTGTGTACACCCCCGGTAAATGTGATTACAGGTGATTGATTTGAGAGCTAGGAGGATGCGGCGGGGAGACGGCGCGCCTCTTAGGGTTTAACATGTCTTTCTTCTGGTTCTGGTACTCTTATGGGTTGTAGTGCCCTAGTTGATTTTGAGTACTTAGAGATTTGATTTTCACATGATTGTTCATTGGTTTTATCTTCCGCACTCTTGATTTATGATTTATGATTTAGACTCTCATGTTTAGAGTTTTGATTGATACTCATGTTCACCCACATGGGTTGATTTACCTTTCGGTCCACTAGTTGGTGACCTCTTGACGTTGGCCATGCTTTCTTTGTGATTGTATTGGACCGGTTGTTGATTTAGGTTTAAGCTTGTGCCGTCTGTGAGTTGGTGTTCACGGGGCGTACGCCGGTCCACCCGGGGTGGGGTATGACATTTATGGTATCGGAGCCCATTGTTTTCTGTTTTGAGGATTAGTTTGACTTGACCAAAGATTAGGTTAGACTAGAATTGTATGCTTTAATGATTTCTACATTTGATTTTGGGTTGCTTAGAAAGAGAAACATCTCCCGGCATTCACTAGAGGTACGCACTTTTATTTTTTAGATGTGCTTTTGATTTCCGTAGTTCCTGCTAGTGCTGTTGAGTCATGAGCACGCCTGGTGCGCGTCTGGGTTTTGCTTTCTTTTGTAGCATGCGATTCTTTAGTGCTGTTGAGTGATTGGAGTCTTTGTCCGATTCTTGGACAGAATGCCTTTGAGGAGTGGAACTGATCATCAGGCCACCTCGTCTAACAGTCAGGCGAGGAATGGGCTACCGCCGAGGCCACCGGGCTTAGTCATTCTCGAGGTACCTCGGGGGGATACTCTTGATCAGGTCGTTGATCCAGACGATGGGGTGGCTACCGTTCGGCTCACGCCGAATGTGTATGTACGTTTTCAAGAGTTCTAGAACCTCCGAATTGGGGAGTGGGAGCAGTTCTTGTAGTTCAGACAATTCGTTCAGATGCAAGGACCTCATGGAGCAGGGGCAGTACCCGAGGTCGCAGTTGAGAGGCCAGTTCCACCACCAGTTCAGAGGGCAGTCCCAGCTGTGATTCCACCTGACGAGGCTCAGGGGAGATCTTTTGATCGCTTTTTGGGTGATAGGCCACCTCAGTTTATTGGAGCTCCAGACACAGTTGCAGCTAGCAACTGGTTGATGAAGATTGAGGACATCTTCAAGAGCATTGTTTGCGCTTTTGAGGTCAAGGTATCACATGCTACCTATCAGCTAGAGGACGCAGCACGGTTTTGGTGGTATGGAGTTGAGCGGAGATTTGAGGCTCGTAGAGAGGAGCCTACTTAGGATGATTTTGTTGCGGAGTTTGAGCGGAAGTACTACACTGCGCACATCCGGGCGCAGAAGAAGATATAGTTGTTGACGCTGAAGCAGGGTACCATGAGGATCCCTGAGTATGAGGCGAAGTCTTCTAACCTTGGTCGTTTCTGCCTGAGTTGGTCGAGACAGATGAAGATCAGATGTTCCATTTTGAGAGGGGCATGGACCCCGAGTTGGTAGTGCCAGTTCGGAGCTGTAGGTGCACCACTTTGACCGACATGGTTGAACAGGCAGCGCGTCTGGAGGACGCCATGATTGTCGCTAAGGGGTCTAGTCAGAAGAGATCCAGAGAGGAGCCTGTTCAGAATCAGCCCCAGTCTGGGGGCAGCAGTAGAAAGAAGAAGAAGTTCCATCCAGCATCATCAGAGAGTTCTGGGGGTTCATCCTTCCAACAGTGGTTTTGTAAGAAGTGCAAGAAGAGGCATTCTGGAGGACGCTCATGTGATGGGACTTCACTCACTTGTCATACCTGCGGAAAGCAGGGACACATCTCACCCATGTGCAGATTGGGTGGGAGACAGCAGAGCCAGTCTGGCTCCCAGAGTTTTCATAGATAATCTTCCTCCTACCAGCAGGGTTCGGGGAAACAACAGCAGACTTTAGTTGCTTATGAGGTTGGTTCCGTGCAGAAACCAGCGCAGACAGGATCAACATCAGCGGGACAGAGGGGTAAGGGTGTAGCATCCGGAGGTTAGCGCCCATTGATTCCGGGGAGGGTCTTCACTCTCACTCCCGTGGAGGCAGAGACTTCTCCGTCTGTTGTGCAAGGTACCTTATCTGTTTCTTCGGTTCCTGCACATGTTCTTTTTGATTCGGGTGCCACTCATTCTTTTGCATCGCCTTCATTCTTGCGTTCCATTTCTGTCCCTGTGAGTAAGGTGGATGTAGGCATGTTAGTGGCCACTCCTGTTGGGTCTTTTGTTGAACGTCATAGTGTCTGTCGTGGTTGTGAGGTCTTGGTCTGTGATAGAGTCTTGCCTGCAGATTTGATTGCATTAGATGTCATCAGTTTTGATGAGATTTTGGGGATGGACTGGTTAGAGATGCATGATGCCAAGCTTGATTTTCGGGGCCGTAGAGTGATTTTTGCTTCACCTTACGGGTCAAAGTTGATTTTTAAGGGTGACAAGAAGGTCTTTCCTTCATGTCTAGTGTCCTGTCTTCAGGCCCACAACATGTTGCAAAAGGGGTGTGTAGGCTTCTTAGCCTATGTGATTAAAGCTGACAGAGTTGAGCAGAAACTAGAGGACATTCCAATTGTGTATGATTTCCCTGATGTGTTCCCAGAGGATCTTCCCGGTGTCCCACCTAATAGGGAAGTTGAGTTTTCTATCGATTTATTGCCCGACACTCAGCCTATCTCGAAAGCACCCTACAGGGTGGCACCAGCTGAATTGAAAGAGCTGCATACTCAGTTTCAAGAACTGCTTGATAAGGGTTTCATCCAGCCCAGCGTGTCTCCATGGGGGGCACCAGTTTTGTTTGTGAAGAAGAAGGATGGGTCGATGCGCCTTTGCATTGATTACCAGGAAATCAACAAAGTGACAGTGAAGCACAGATATCTGTTGCCCAGAATCGATGATCTGTTTGACCAGTTGCAAGATGTCCAGGTGTTGTCCAAGATAGATCTGAGGTCGGGGTACCATCAGCTGAAGGTGAGGGAAGGGGACATAGCGAAGATACCTTTTAGGAACCGGTATGGTCATTTCGAGTTCTTGGTTATGCCCTTTGGTCTCACGAATGCCCCAACTGTATTCAAGGATATGATGCATAGGGTGTTCAAGCCCTACCTGGATAGATTTGTGGTTGTCTTCATCGACGACATTCTCATCTACTCAAGGAGTAGGGAGTAGCACATGGAGCATCTGAGGATTGCTTTGCAAACATTGAGAGAGCAACAACTATTTGTGAAGTTCAAGAAGTGTGAGTTTTGGCTTGACAGTGTTGCCTTTTTGGGCAATGTGATTAGCAAGGACGGTGTTTCAGTCAATCAGAAGAAGATTGAGGCTGTTGAGAAGTAGGTTTGTCTCATGAATGTCCGAGAGGTTCGCAGCTTCTTGGTGATGGCTGGTTATTACCGACGGTTCGTGGAGGGCTTCTCCACCATAGCCCTTCGATTGACCACTCTTACCAGAAAGGACATCAAGTTTGTTTAGACTGACAAGTGCGAGCAGAGTTTCCGAGAGCTGAAGAGGAGATTGATTATAGCTCCAGTGTTGTCACTACCGACTGAGGGTGGTAGATTTATTATCTACAGTGATGCCTCACTATAGGGATTGGGTTATATTCTGATGTAGCACGGTAGAGTGATCGCTTACGCTTCTAGATAGCTGAAGATACATGAGAGGAATTACCCGACGCATGATCTAGATTTGGCAACCATTGTTTTTGCTTTGAAGCTGTGGAGGCATTACCTGTATAGGGAGAGATGCGAGATCTTCACTGATCATAAGAGCCTGAAGTACATCTTCACGCAGAGGGAGCTGAATCTGAGACAAAGGAGATGACTTGAGTTGCTCAAGGATTATAATATGGTGAGTACATCTGGGGAAGGCCAATGTGGTGGCCGATGCCTTGAGTCGGAAGGCGGTGGGGAGTGTTGCATGCTTGATGCTTCAGCCACAGTTGATTGAGAAGTTTTAGAGGCTTCAGATTCAGCCTGTGAGAGGCTGTGTGGATGGTTTGGTCAGCTAGATTTTGTTGAGAATGACTCCGAGGGACAGACTTCCTGTTTTGCAGCAGGCTGATGTTGAGCTGAAGGCCATCTTGGACAGTTTAAGTGGTGAGATGATTCAAATTTTATTTTGAGGTCTGATCAGATTTTGAGATTTCGGGGAAGGATTTGCATTCCCGGTGATGATGAGTTGAAGAGGGATTTGTTAACTGATGCACACTGCTCTTAGTTGTGCATCCACCCTGAAGCCACCAAGATGTACCATGATCTGATGTAGCATTTTTGGTGGCGGGGTATGAAGAGAAAGATTGCAGAGTTTGTTTCCAAGTGCATGACTTGCCAGCAAGTGAAGGTAGAGCACCAGAATCTTGTGGGCAAGCTTTAACCTCTTCTGATTCCTTAGTGAAAGTGGGAGAACATGACCATGAACTTTGTGACCGATATTCCTCCAATCCGGCATGGTCAAGTCGGAGTTTGTGTGATTGTTGATCGGCTCACGAAGTCAGCACAATTTCTACCGGTCAAGGTCACATTCAGTTTGGATCGTTTGACACGGTTCTACATGAGGGAGATTGTGAGACTGGATGGTGCTCTAGTTTCCATTCTGTCAGACAATGATCCCAGATCTGTTTCGAAGTTTTAGAAGGTTTTTCAGCAAGCCTTCGGGAACACACTTAGTTTCAACACGGCTTACCATCCGCAAACGGATGGTCAGTCTGAGAGGACCATCCATATCTTGGAGGATTTGCTGAGGGCTTGCTCACTGGATTGGAAGGGGATCTGAGATGACCAGTTGGCTTTGATTGAGTTTTCCTACAACAACAGCTATCAGACCAGCTTGGGCATGGCGCCCTACGAGACTTTGTATGGTAGGAGGTGCAGATCACCTACATATTGGTTTGAGATTGGTGAGAGATAGTTGTTGGGTCCAAAGTTGGTAAAGCAGACCAGTGAGAAGATTGCCGTGATTCGAGATCATTTGTTAGCAGCTCAGAGCAGACAGAAGAGCTATGTTGACAACAGATGGAGAGATTTGGAGTTCTAGATTGGTAACAAGGTCTTCATGAAAGTTTCTCCTTGGAAGGGGGTTATTCGCTTTGGCAAGAAGCGGAAGTTGAATCCCCGGTTTGTTGGCCCCTTTGATGTGCTAGAGCAGGTTGGTGATGTGTCATACAGGGTGGCTTTACCTTCTAGCTTGGCGGATGTGCATAACGTTTTCCATGTTTCCATGCTGAGGAAGTACGTACACAATCCTGCCCATGTGATTGATTTTGCTCCGCTTCATGTGCGTGATGACACGACATATGAGGAACAACCCGTAGAGGTGTTGGACTACAAGGAGAAAATTCTTCGCAACAAGACTGTTCCATTGGTGAATATTCTATGGCGTGACCATGCGGTGGAGGAGGCCACGTGGAAGCGTGAGTCTGAGATGCGCGAGAAATACACGCACTTGTTTGCAGGTATGATTCCTCTTTCGCTTCGTTTTGCTTGATTTCGGGGGCGAAATGCTCTTTGAGGGGGG
>JAOWBR010187693.1:0-10301 GCA_028571145.1 Dionaea muscipula | reverse complement strand
CACAACCCCTTTCCTTTTCTATCAACCTTGGAATCATTTGACAACGGTATCCAAAGGAAAAAGAGAGGGAGCAAGAAGGAAATTCCTAGAGAAGGAAATATACAGAGGAAAAATACATTATTCCGTGATTAATGGACATGCCCGTGGTTGCCTTCTAGTTTTCCACAGCCTTATTATATGGTTACCATGTATTGTTTCTTCCCTTTCTCAGGTACAAAACCAGTGAAACTCTTGTATTAGGAGAGAGGTATTAAAAGGCACTTCCAAAGTATATAGGGACATCTGTATTTTAATTCTTGTACGAGTAGAGCAAAAAGTACCTCTGACAAAACCCGCTCCCTTTCTTGAGAAAGCTTCACCAGATTAGTTTGGAATGTCGAAACACCACCCATTTTCAGTATTTCTTCTTCCAATGACTCTATCTCACTGGTGAGCGCATCCACTTCAGCTTTTGTCTTACGATAATTCAGGTTGTCATCAATACTTCTCCTTAATTGATCTTGATTCCGTTTGAGATCCTCATTTTTATTCAATTCAACTAATATCCCCTGCTTCTTGCTTTCACAGCTCTGAAGTTCAGATTGAGATTGAGAATGCTTCTCCTGGAGTTCCTTTAAGCGTTCCCCTTTCCCCGAATCATAATATCTGCCAAGCGAGAAACAATGAGAATCAAGTACAATGTAAAATAATTTAAGGCAGAGAATCTATGAGTTTAGGTTGCGTACTCTTTGATCTTTGTATCGAGTTTACGAAGTTCTTCAACTTCCCACTGATAACTTCTTTGAACTTCGACTTGCTGCTCATATTCACGGTTAAGCCTATCCTTCAAGTCTTTGTAGTCATTTTGTAATTTCTCCTTTTCCCTTGAAGAAGGGCCAAGCGCTTCGCCAAGATGCTGCAAGATTCAAAAGGGATCCATCACTCACTCTAGGATTACAAGAATATCAAGGATCAGAAAGATCTGTCAAAGAAGTCCCTTCCTACAAAGTTGTCAGCATTGTTCATGGGGACCACTGGCTGCAGACCAAGTAAAGCACCATAAGAAATATTCTCTCATAGTGAAAGACCCTTTGTGGATTTTGTTCTTACAAGAGATGATAAGCAAAACAGTGGAGGAGGATGCATATGGTTACTATTTACTAAGTTACTGGGTCTCGTGGTCGTCATTACAAGTCCACACCAAAACAGTGGATTTTGTTCTTGCAAAAGATGACAAGCAAAACAATGGAGGAGGATGCATATGGTTACTATTTACTAAGTTACTGGGTTTGGTGGTCGTCATTACAAGTCCACACCAAACTAGGATGACCAACTATCTACTAATGTAAGTGGAGTAGCATCTACACTCTACATAGGGAAAAGGAAGGTACGAACGTATTTGATCAGGCTAGTATGCACTTAATATTCCATTTACATGCAAAATACAAAGTAAGGTTACAACCTACAGCATTAAAGAAGAACAGAAAGAAGAACATAAAGAAGCATGGTTAACCAGGCCTTGCAACTTCATCCAAACAGTGCTCTATAAACTCATGAAATTATCTGTTTCGAGGATCACTCTACAAGCCACTAAGAATGATGAGCATCAATGTGTAAAATGCCCCGACACAGGCAAGCAGGCCGGATGTGTTCTGCAATCCATTACAGCTTCCTATGAATGAATGGCTTCCTCGAAGAGAAAGAAAGTGAAGTTGATACAAGAAGGTTGAAAAATTTACAATCAGCCAAATACATCAGCAAGATCTTACATATGCAGAGAACCTTGTATGTGGGCTTGCTTGAAGAAAAAAACGGAAAAATTCTGAACACTCAAGGGAATACTCTCAATATGCCCTTTGTTCACAGAATAACACATATTTAAAGACCAAAAGAAATACGGACCAGCACCTGAAAATCTGATATCTGGAATCTGGATAATGAAAATAATCCAGATAACTAAATGAAAATTTTCCAGTTCAAAGAACTAGTAACAATTATTTAAAAGCAAAATATTGTGAAGAAATAACTAATTCCGATAACAATTACTTGATCAAGAAGCCTGTAACAGCTTGAAGTTCCTCAGAAAGTACTTAGAAAACAGAAGCGCATACCTTCTCATCAAGCACGACTTCGCCTTTCTGCTCCCATAAGCTTTGCAACTCCTCCTCCACTTTCTTAGCGGCACTCAATGCATTGGCAACCTTCCCCTTCTCCTCCATTAGTGCACTGTGCCGCAACATAATGCTTGATATATCATCTTTCATGTACCGTTCTTCATCTGTCAACCTCTCAACCTCGCTGCTCAAACTATCCCTGGTGAAGAATACAGAAACCCAAGAAAAAGAACAAATCAAATTGCCAATAAAATAGCATCCTAACATTCAACATTATTCATTCTCCAATCAAATCAAATTAGTTTACCTGAACAGATTTCTAGGTAGACTCCTAAACAATAATCCATTTTTCTGAGGAAATAAATAGACTTCCAGTCGGGAAGTTTAAATTGGAATACAAAAAAGGATTCTGAACTAGGAAATCGACCCCTTCATTCATAAGCTGAAAGACGCCTATATTATATGAAAAACTACTATGTGATGATAATAGGAAAAGAAAAGGCTGTATTCTATTTTACCCGATGACTGTAGGCCACTTACTTTTCCAAGACAAAAAAAAAAAATTCACCTCAGCTTCAGCAGCTCTTGTTTTACCTCTTCAATGCTAAGCACACTACTACTATTTAAGGATTCAAAGTTCCAGACTTCAAAGTTGAGGTAACATGCTCTATCACCTCTTAAATTTATGCACTCTAACTCTTCAGACGTAACAACTTATAAGTTTAGCACTTAAGGTTTCAAAGCAGTTTGTTCTTTACCTCTCTAAATTTAGAAGCACTCAGAAACTCCTATTTAAACAACCTTTTATAGTTTCTTTTACTGGTTGTCTACAACTCTTGCAGTTTCAGCATATAACAAAAAACTAATAATTAATATTTCAAGTCTGAAGCACCTCTTTAAATTTTCTTCAAGTTTCATGACAAACAAACACCTATTCATTTTAGTTTCAATTTGGAAATCTTAAGCAGCTCTTCAATCTGAAGACTGAAGACTCTTAACATAATGAAGCTCAAGTGGTCTATCTGAAGTTCATAGTTACATACTTGCTGTTCTCCAATGCTTTCAATTCGTACTGAATTTCCTCCAACGATCTAACACCCTGGCCTCGGAAGTCAAGCTTGTAAGTCAAATCATCTACTTGCTTTTGCAATGTCTGTGTCTCTCGGTAAAGCATGTCAGCAGTTTCAACAGGTTGCACCAAGGACTTCATTGCATCCTTGTCAGCTTTCACCTGGGCTAAAACACCCAAAATCTTGAGGCAAAATTTCAAACATCAGTCCACAGTCATCTTTAATCAGGAAAGATGAATCAAGAACAAGAGAAAATAAAATATAAATCCAGGAGTTGTAGGAACTTCTACCTCTCTTATTGTCAAGTTGGCATAAAAACAAAAAAATAAAAAGCAACAGTCCCACTTAACGGCTTCACAATCAACAGTCCTTACATTTTGTATAAGTGAAATGGAAATCAGCAATAAGGTACAACACGAGTAAGCTTAGTACTTCTTCACTTCAAATTAAACTAAATAGCATCTCAATGGTGATCTATCAATAGTGTGCGTAGAAAAAACATGTAAAATAAACAACTTAGCTCATCTATTAAAAGAAAAAATTAAACTGTCTGTAGACAGATGTTACCATGGAGACCATTAAGTACCAAAAGTAAAAGAAAAATACTATGACAAAGATGACATATAAATTGATAGAGATAATTACATCATCTAGAGCCTGTGACTTCTGCTCCAGTTCCTCGTTAAGTTCAGCCAACTGTTTCTCTGCAGCAGGAATTGTATCTTTTTCAATTTTAAGATATTCTTCATATACCATTCGAAGTTTATCCAACTGCTGGAAAAGTGAATCAGCAGTTGAAGACTCCATTGCTAAAACTTTCATATGCTCCGCCGAACTAGCAGATTTCACTCGTTGCTGCATTTCCAAAAACAGGTTCCGTAAGATGACAAATGAAGGAGAAAAAAAAAAAAAAATATATATATATATATATATATAGTTATAGTTATAGTTATAGTTATAGTTATAGAATGAACTAAAAGAGCAACAAAAAGAAGTCATCTGTCAGTGGCCAGCAGCAAGAAAATCTATCAGCAAACTCATGTGACTAAAGAAACATACTTGCCTTCTTAACAAACTCATCTTCCTCTTCAGCAGTGAAAGGCCGCTCACAGCAAGGACAAACATGATGAGCACGAGCAACTCTTTCGAAAGGGGCAAACATTTGTCTCATTCCATCAGCAATGTTGTATTTGCTGCAAAAATTTGACCAGATTATTATGGAACATCAATACATATCCTAATCATAACTTACACATAAATAAGACCAGGACAGAACCTTTTCTGGACATCACGTTTTTCTTTAGCCTTGTCCAGAACTTGTTGATAGGAGTCAATGGCACATGACTGTTGATCCAAGGATTGAAGTTTCGATTGAATATATTTCCTCCTTGCTGCAATTCACAAAAATGGAGGTCATGACCAGATAGAGCATTGCTTTGCAATGCTTTCATGAAAGTATCTTTGTCAAACACAGTAAGAGTAAAGAAAAAAGATGTCTGGATTTTCTTCCTCAATCAACATGATTAAAGCTGAAGAAGAAATAATTGCTGCCTTCAGCAGCTCATCTTCAATTCAAAGGTATTACTTATGGCATACTCAAGGAAAAGATCATTTCAAGGAATCCATTTCTTGTTTCTGGTACATTAAGACCAGAACTTTTTGCGATATTCCTCATTGCAAAGGTGGCATCCAAGAAAATGATGTCCACCCGACGCAGCATATCACTAAACAACAGAAGCAGGACAGCCATGTTCACTGAATAATTCTCGAATGATATATCCATGCAAACTAAAAATTCCTCATTCTTCTGACTTGGTTGATGCAGGCCCAACAGCATCATGGGCTATATAACATAAGGCACAGCAGCAGCGGTGTGGGACGGGATGTTATGCCGTTACTCTCAAGCTGAGCCCCATTAAAAAAAAAAAAAAAAAAAAAGAGCAGGCACGGTAGGGAATGAATGATACAAGGTAGAAGGTACAAGGCAGGAAAGGAACTGAACTGGACCAGGTTGATACTTGGTTGTCCAAAGACATTTGGTATCCCGGGAAAGACAGTGAGGCTTACCCTCCATATCTTTCTGATATTTGCAAAGATTGTCATTAACTTCCTGGATTTTGATCTGTAGTGTGCTGACCTCCTTCTCAGCTTCTCGGGACTTTGAATAGAGATCATCAAACTCCATTTCCGTAGCCCTGTTCAAAGGCCACGACAATATATAAAGAAGTCATGCCTCTATCAAGGAAAAGAAGTGGAATCAAAATAAACACCAAACCATTAAGAATTGCACCACCAGAACACAAGATTACCATCAAGCATAAAACAATCAGAGCAGAATTATATTTTGGTATGCTATTTTTATGATAATTCTTAAGACTCCTTAAAACGAAAAAGGAAAAAGGATTCACGACAAAGTTACATTTAGAACCACGTCTATCCACACGCCTTTCCCTATCGAAACCTAATAGAATTGGGACAGCGGGACCTACTAAAATTTGGACTCTGTTCCTATATATTTAGGAGTCTATTCCTACAAGATTTTAGATAAACAAATTGATTGCATTTCATTTCAGTAAATCTGAAGCTCTATCACGCCATATGTTTTACTATCGAGCAATCTCACTGTATGATAATCTTTCTTGTTTCAATGCATATTTTCCAAGGTTCAAATCATCTGTTACTCTCTGTTTCCATTCAAACAAAGGTTTGAACCTCACATCTGTGCATCTCGCAATCTCTCCTATATGAACTAACCTCACATCCCACCGCAAACGTTTGCTTGTAACCATAAAATAGAAATACTATCCTAAGAGAGACCCATCTTTACATCTAAAATACATACAGCTAATATTTCTTTTTCTCCGACATCTTAACAGGAAAATGACTTTAAACATAGGATTTTGATATACAAGCTTGATCCCTCTCTAAAACTGTTCAATTCAAAATTTTACAACCTTCAAGGCACACCCAACACATTCCTCGAATCTGGTAATAGTTCATGCCATTCAAGTGAGATTTCTTTTTCAAGTATGCCAGTCAGAGCTGAAAGAAGCAAAAGTTGGAGAATCATGGAGGAGATCCTAAAGTACACTTTTCATGAAAACCAACCCTGTGTCAAAATAAATTGATTTTTGGTTTGGATACATGTGTTGAGGATTTTCCATTCAATATATAGCCAAAAGAAGGCATTATAAATATATGAAAACTATCAATATCCTATCTATGGAGACTATCTTTCTATCAATTTCTTATCTATATCTTTCTATCAATATCCTATCTATGAAAACTATCTTTCTATCAATATCCTATCGATGAAAACTATCTTTCTACCAATTTCCTATCTATGAAAACTATCCAAAGATATGTGCTGCCCAATATACACTTAACACTCTACACCTAACATTCCATGTATCCATAACTAAGCCTCATTTAATCCAACATACACATGTAGAAATTTTCTCAGCTAATGATATAAAACAACTTACTATTAAAGCAAAACGTCCCTCAAAACTATATTCAGTAATGCTATTTGGTATTGCTTTTTGGTTCTATGTTCTGTCATTTTCCTACAATTGCAAAATTTCAATAGATAAGTCATGAAATATGACTTATTTCTGCCAATTTGTGTAGTCATTTAGCGTCTTTGTTTCGTAATTTGGTTTTATTTTGTGCGGAATTTTGGTTTCTCATGTGGATAATAGGATCAGTTTTTTTCATTCGTTTCCACTCATTTTACCACATATTTTGTTTCAGGCACCTTATGGCTCATTGGAAGAAGTTCAGACGCCTTATGGCTCGTTGGAAGAACTTTCGGCACCTTAACGAACGAAGGGGTCGCTATCCAGCAGCTGCTAAGGGCTGGCACGAGCCACGACCGTGTCAAAGAGGAGCAACTAGGGGTCGACGACCAGCAGTGGCTATGGGCTGGTCGTGTCAAGATTGGATCATCTCAACTTCAGAAGGCAGCAGCCGCTACGGTCGACCCGTATCCAGGGACACGGCCATAGCAGCCCCGTTTAGGTTTACATTCGCTCTCTAGCAGCCGCTACGGATGGCCCATGGCAATGGAAAAGGTGCAGATTGAGAGAGGAAGAGGGAAGACCTAGGAGTTTGAAACAGTCTTTGAAGTTTGTTAAGGCACACCATGACCTAACAGAGTACATGGCATAAAATAGAGTGGAATGACATCTTCATACATATTCTCAAATGCCGTGTATGAGCAGACAGGTAGGATAAGTAGAACACAGAAATAGTACAAAAATCATATGCTCCAATTTTACATGATCATAATCCAGTAGATACATAGAAAGAAAAAAGAACCTTAAGGCTTGAGTTATCTCCTTTTTCAAATCCTTATCAGAAGGAAGTCGTCCTTTCAGTATTCCTCTGATCTTATCCTTGTGATCATCCATTCTGAAAAACATACAGAACAAGGAAGCTTTAAGACAAGAAAAATCTGCCTCAAGGCTTTAACAATTGTCAAAAAAAAAAATGAGGCAAAGTATGATAACCCAGACTTGCATTTTCTTATATTTCTTCTGCAAAACATACAGAACAAGGAAGCTTTAAGACAAGAAAAATCTGCCTCAAGGCTTTAACAATTGCCAAAAAAAATATGAGGCAAAGCATGATAACCCAAGACTTGCATTTTCTTATATTTCTTCTGGCGACCTTCAAAGTCTGTCTTCATCAGAGATAATTTCACTCTATCCTCAGAATCAGCTGCCAGAACATCTTTCTCCCGGTTCAAGGATTTGATCTGTTGCTCAATTGTGCTAAGTTCACTTCTCTTTTGGCTAATAATTGAATTAAATTGTCTGTCATTAAGCTGTTTTGATTTCCTCTCCAGCTCGGCTTTCTGCAAACCGAAAACAAGATGAATTAATAAATACAAAACCTTTTGTAGGTAAGACTAGATATTAAATAAAACCTACTAAGGCAATGCATCACCATGCTCCTCTCTCTTTCATCCATGTGAGACAGATTGATATTCGAAATCTGGAGTTCATAAGAATCCCTTTCAGCTTCCTTTTTCTCGATTTGTCTAGCGATCTCACTCTGCAAAACAAAAAAGAAAATCAAAAAGAAAAACAGACACGTGAGATATAGAGAAAAAAAAAATTAGACAAGAAAAGGTGCAAGTGTTCTGTAATGACCTTGATCTGTGCTTTAGCACGTTTCTGTGCTTCTATATCATTGCAACGATGATCAGCATTCATGAAGCGCTCCCTTGCTGCCTCAATCTCTACTTCATTGGCTTTCTGTAGAACATGACTTCTGTTTATTTCTTAAAAGGACTACTAGAAGAGCAGCTGATTTCTTATTTGATCATTAAAGTTTAACAAACAAAAGGAAATATGCACATTATATGAGGGTGCAACACTCAGATTCAAGGGTTGAAAAAGGGCTGCTGAAAGGAAATTAAACACTGAAAAAGGATAGACCAATTGTGTTCAGATGTACACTCCAACTTCACTAGCTTCCAACTCATTCTGCTCAATCTATGTGGATATGGAATACACTATTGATAAATGATAGCTTAAATTGCAAACTGAAAGAAGTCATGAACCTCATGGGCATATCATTAAGAACATAACCTACAAGAGGTTGCAGCATTCTGACGAGTAAAATATAAAGGAAAGATCACTCAAAGTGTCAAATTGAGACGCAGACCAATACATGTCTCTTATATTGTCTTCGCTGTCACCTATGTTCTTCAGTAAAATTAGTTGTCATCCCTCGCACTATGTCTGCTAACTTAAAAGCGAAAAGGATCTAGAAGTCAAGATAGTCGAGCACGGATGATTTCAAAATAAAAGTAAAATAGTATAGCTTACTTTCTTCTCTTCCAAGTCTCTTTCAAGGTCCATCATCCTTCTATTTATTCGAGAAGTAAAGCTTAAAGATACTTCATTGCTGAAAGGAGCATCTGAAAGATGCCCTAAGTTGAGTCTAGCAAAGAGCTTTTGGATCGTTGAATCTCTTTCATGCTTCAAAGATGTATGAGCCTGAATCCAAGCAAAGAAATTCAATTACCAACCATGCATAGCAAATAAAAGGAAGAAACGAACATTACAATGATTCTTTGCTATATTACTTCTGCTTCCATTTGAAGCTTGCTAATGTCCCAGATGTACGAATTGATAGACTCCTTCAGAAATGAACTTTGTGTGTCTATATCAACATTTTCTCGTTTGAGTTTCTCGATCATTATATCCAAACGTGAAATCCTCTGATCAAATTTAGTCTTCCATTCCCTCAACTCTTCATCAGTGTCTAAAAACAGCAAAGAAAAAATATGGTAAATATAGCATACCTATAAAGTGATAATGCTGGTCACTGCCACAAAACTTATTCTAAACGTTGGATGGAGAGAAGCTAGAAGAATGAATGACAACTAAATGATACATGCTTCAACAAAACAATCCGACACCTTCATTTTCTTCAGCAAGGGCTGCATACTGTTTCTGCTGCTCCTTGAATAAAGTACTTCTTTCAGCAGTCTTTTTCATTATCTGGTTCTGTAATTTCTGTAGCTCTTTCAAGGTTGTTTCAGTATGAGCTATCTTAGCATCAACATCTTCGAGTTCCCTCTCCAGCTCACGCATTTGAGTTTTCAAAGACTCTGTTTTCTCCTGATCCTGAGCTATACTTCTCCGGAGCTGTTAGGAAAAAAATCTAAAACTCAACAACCACATTAATTGAAACAAATTGGCAAAAAGTCAACAACCATTTTAAAACAATAACGCCAGACATTGCTGTATTACACTTGAATTTCAAGAAGCCAATACAGATGAAAACAAATATCTTGCAGCAGCAACAAACGGGAACAACCAGTGGGCACTGTTCACCAGCAATTGTTACTCTAATATGATTTAAGCAAATACAGCACCAAAAAGCAGGATGACCCTAGTTCCTAAGGCACTGAAGAATCCAAGCAAGAGCCTTGATGAGTGCTCCATGGCCTAGTAGCTATCCTTTAGAAAACAAAAGAATCTACCATGGGTTTTTCAATCTATGTCAATCCTCATATCAAGTAAATAACTGTAGATTTCATATCCCAATGCCTTTTGACTTGATAATATTAATATTACAAAGGAGCACTTTTGTATATAGGCATAATGTATACAAGTATAAT
>JAOWBR010187682.1:0-10301 GCA_028571145.1 Dionaea muscipula | reverse complement strand
CTTGCCCGGGGATGAGAGGGATCCATGCTCGGGTCCCACTCGTGATCGTCGTACAAGATTTTTGTCCCATTTTTCCTTCAACTGTTAGCTCTTGGTCAACACGATGACCCCCACACTCCGATAACACAAGGCCACACTTGAGGTTTTTGCTAAACAGTGCCAGCAATTTTCCAGTGCATGAAAGATCAGAGAAAGATTGATCTCGTCATCAGACACCTTGTTCACTTCAGTTATTTATAAAACTTCACAGTTCGAACTGCGTTCACACTCCGAAGTTCAGGGACTGATGATATACGGATATTCACCCCTGCTTTCTTGAATAAGGAAACCGGACGGATCGACCAGAGTTTTCTCAAGTGTGATGGTCTGCCTGGGTTACTTGGCCGGTGTGCCTGCCCGGGATGCTTGGCCGAGAAGCTAGCCTGGCTTGGTTACTAGCCTCTCCTCCATCGAATGCAATCATTGGACCACCTCTTGTTTGTCCGGGCTGCTTGCCTGGGGTGCTTGCCCAGAGTCTTGCTTGAGCCAACTCAGTGACTCGCTCCTGACTCATGCCTCATTCTATAGCCTGCCCGAGTGCCTGCCCGGGGAGCTTGTCCATGTCAAACGTGGAAGTCAACGGTCTTCTCAGACCGTACCATTTACCTGCCTGGGTGCTTGTCCGGGACTGCTTGCCCGGCCAAGGCCAGTTAGGTAATTTTACCACCTTCCCAACCCCTATAAATAGGGGCTCACCCCCCAAAGTTTAGGGTACGCGTTTCTGCTCTCACATTTCCCACTTTAAGCTTCCCTCCTCCCCTAGCTTGCTTGCTCAGACACCTGCTCTGCAGACTTACCCGGTTGCCTGCCTGGAAGCCTGTCCGGGACTCTTGCTCGGCTGCCTGCTCGCCTGTCCGGGGATTGCTTGCTCGAGTGCTTGCCCAATAGTCACTTGCTAGGGGCCTTTCACCTTCTTCTTCACCTGCTGACTTAAGTATCGAAGCGGTTTTTCCGAGCTAACACCTTAGAGTACCCTCTGACGAGTTTGTTCGTCTATTTCAGGCCATCGCAGTCGCCCTTCTTGAAGCACATTCCTCTTCCGAGCCGACCGGATCCTTTTCGAGCCGGACCTCTCCGACCCGGTTTCTCTCGGGACTTTGGTGATCACTCTTGGAGATTTTTCGTGGAGTATCACCAATGTAGTCTATAAATCTCTAGAAGTTTGAGTAGACGAAACATAGCCGAGGATAGGCTCAGAGAAGGAGGAGAGCAAAATACTCCGGAGAAGTTGATCAGTCTGGTGCCAAGGTGTGTAGTCAGGGTTGATAGTAGAGGAAGATGGAAAAGATTTTGAAGGCTCTGGGAGAGAACCATCCACGTATTGGAAGAGATCTTGGCCACAAAGATATGCTGTGATTTGAACCTTCCATAATAGGTAATTTGTAGAGGTGAGTGATAGAAACAAGACCGGGTATCAGAGGGCAAAGATTGAGAGGATGTGGAGGAGGTTAGTTCTTCAGCCATGGTGGACAGAGAAAAAGAAGACTACGGTTAGTCGATATGTGACTCTATACCATGATAGAATTGGCCTAGAGAATCAAATCTGAATTACATTGATTTTCACCCTCAATACAACAGGTAATGACAGGAGCACAATTTATAGAGAACATAGTGCTATAAGAACAGTACACGTAGCATGAAAGTTGTTAGGCTATGGCAGGAGAATATTCTGATAGGATTTTATTTTCCTTGGAAGAAGGCCAGCTGGGTAATATATCAATAGATGGGAAGAGGACAAGCAAGAAGACGGAAAAGGAAGACAACTCAGGAGGAGCTGACAAGCAAGAAGACGGAAGTCTACGATGTACTTTCTAAATATCAGTTCAGTTGCTTCCAACCCTCTTGCAAACCCCACAACACATGAATGTAGTAGGTGTAGGTCCTAAATGCAATTGAAAAGACTTGTTGAACACCCCAAAGCATAAACAAAATTAACCCAGGGAGAGACAGAAGAACTGATATAACTATTTGTTTGGTCTGAAAGGTACTCGTATCTGTAGACAGCAATAGTCAATTGTTCATCCATACATTGTACAAGTTAGAACTAGATTCACCAGAACCAAAACAACAGAACTTGGCACACAGGCTTTTCAATTGTACGGCATTGTGAACAAAAATCTCCATCCTTAACGGCATGCCTAACAAAACCAATCACACTACTTCCGGATAAATGGGAGAAACCAAAACGATATAGTAAACCAGTAAACCAAATGTCTTTATCATTTTCATAAAATATAGTAAGAACCCAAAAGTAAACCAGTATAGCAAAATGATATAGTACATTAGTACGGCACCAAGTTTACGACATTATTCAACCTTGTATCATTTTCATCAAATATACAAAACAGTGTCCCCTACTACATGAGCACGGGCACAGGCACGGACACCGATACAGTCCCCTGCCTCGATATTCATCGTCTAGTATTTACCCCATTCTTTCCACAATTACATTGTTTCTCCCAATGTTTTCAACTTTTTTCTACCTCCTTCGTAACCTTGAAAATCTGAATCCGAGCATCTTTGGATCAGTTGCAGAGTTGCAGTAGCTAAATCAGTGCATCAGGATGGTCCTATTTAAATAACAGATAACAGAGCAGAATGTTGTCCTTAATAATTAGGATTTCTCTAAAAGAAAGAGTTAAAACATTTAAACTTTTTCAACAGTCTCATAAGGATATCTTCAAGGGGTAATGGAGACCAATAACCAAGACATTTGGTCCCCTAATTTAACTATAAATCCAAAACAAAAGCAATTTCTCAAAAGCAGTTTCTTTGGTATCAAGACAATTTGCAAAAGACTTGATTTAACAATGCCCAAACGAATGAATGACCAGCTATTATAAAGATCCTGCTGAGTTTTCAACCACCTTACCACTACTGAGATTCAGTGGGATCCTTCCCAAAGCCCATCATAGCATGAGTAGCAAACATTGACCCTCTGCGAGCTGCTTCTAAGAATCGACCAAACAAGGGCAGCTGGACAGTATCCCTATTCAACAGAGGCTTCTTGTCCCACCTGTGTAAGAACAAATATGAAATTTTACAAAACTAATTAAAGAGATGGAAGAATGAACTGTACAACTTGTTACATGATGATACATGTATTAAAGAGATGCATGAATCACTACAACCTAGTGCAAACTGAATCTTTTATTTTGAGAAGTTTGCAGGATCTATTATATATTTAAGGTGCATTACTAGGATGTAGGTGTACTGGTCCAAAAGGACAAACAGAAGTCATCTGATTTCCTGAAAAAAGGAACACATGCAAGCATAATGTAGTATAGAATTTGAGATATCAAAACTACTATCCCCAAAAATCAAGTGTAGTAACAAGCATCTACCAAGAAAATGTAATAATCAGTTCCGCCACACCTGGACACCAATTTCTGATATTTGTGGTTTGTTGTATGGTGCACTATAATTTAATTCTTTATCAGATTTGCCTGATATATAGATAAAGGATAGCTCTTGGAGTTTCATCTCAACAGGAACTGTCTAACAAATTTCATTACCGCAAAAAATGCAGAAAAAGTGCCAGAAACTGTAGTGCAGTAGTAAACTCAACACCCTGGTACCTACCCCAAGTACATAATATTCAAACATGCTTATGGCATTTCTACCATTCAAACTGAAGGAGAAGTCTCTGAGAAATTCCATATTATCTGCCGTTCTTATTGTAAAACAATCTGTGTAGAATTACAAAAATCACAGCACAATCCAATTGATTGGTTATATGTAAGCTTTAACATGTATTTACCTGTCTTCATGGCGAACTACTTTTCCTTCTTCCACATCAAGCTTGATAAGCGAAATCATATCTATATCCCTTCCCAGGAACTTGTAGTGTTGCTTGTTGTCAATGAATATCTGATTGAGTAATATGTATGCTTAAGACTCCAGATTGAGCAAAAGAATAAATCCTTACCGAAGAATTTAAGAAAATAAGACAAGACCTCATGCTTTCCTGGAGAAATTATGTTCTCCTTGATGTTGTATTCCACGATGCTTGATTCTTTAAAAACCTGAAATGAATTCATCATATATCCATCATTAGGAAAGCTAATTGTTATACACGAAAAAATATGCCATGAACTGTCCACGTGGACGGTGGATGTGCAGAACACATGAATGCATAAGTAAGCGAGTGAACGAATGCGGATACACAGAGATGAGAGCACATGGGGAGGCCAGAGGGTGTGTGCCCATACGTACGCGCGAGTGGGTTTAGTCATTACTCTCGTTTTCCCTCGCTCCAAAATTCACAAGCGACGCGCACGACTCACAAGGATGGAAAGTAACGTCGCACAGATCCAGGCTGGACCCCGTCTAGGCCCAAGCCTATTAAAATATTTCGAGGGCATTCCGGAAGATTACAGGAGATCTCTTCATAAAAGTGGAGGGCGATACGGTAATTTTACAATTACCTCTAAATAGAACTTTCGGTTCCATTCCTCAGGTACGCTTTTTGCGATACAATACGCTCTCTACTATTCAGTCGGAACTACTTCTTCCATTTGAAGTATCATCTGACTTGAGCGTCGAAGGGGTCTCCCCAAGAACAATCTCGAGCCCTCCTAACGCAGTACATTAAGCGTGCAGTTGGCGAACACTAATGACGCGGAGCACATTCACGTCATCGCCTCTTGAAGGTGACGATAACACTAATCATTCATTCAAAACCCATAGAAGGGTTAAATGAAAGTGACAAATTTGAATTAAAAGAGTGGAATCTACTATTACATAAGCAAACATCCCAACTTGGTGTTCAAATTTCAGTTTCCAAATTACCCTCAAAACATGACTTTATCTTGGTATTAGTCATGTCCTCTTCAAGCCTTACTTCAGGTATATAGCAAAAGCCTGAATACGCTACTCTAAAAATCCATTAAATCGTACTTTAGCCAATTCATTAATTTCATTACATGCCTTTATGGTCCAGGTTCTTAGAAAACTTTCAAATGAACTAAATAGTCTCTTCTCTTGTAATATATCTGTTTTCAAGTCCAAAAATGTTTTAGATCTTTTCTTTTTTGTTTTACAAGTATTTAAGATTCTTTTGACAACACTATTGCTTATGGTTATTTGCTATTTTGTTAGTTGTTTTGGTATAAAAATGGCACTTTAGTTATCAATTTAGAAAACAGATAAATGAAAGGATAGAATTGTAATTTTGCGACGAAAGGACAAAATGAAACAGTAAATGCAAGTCTAGATAACTTTGAGACAGATTCTGTGCAACTTCATAATCAAGTATGAAACTTCCAGAGGTATGTCCGGTTTATATGGGAATTGAGTTTTATCTTTAAGAGGTCATCGTTTCACTCAAAATTAATCTATGTCTTAAAAGATTGGAATACTTAAAGAGGGATTATAACTCAAAAGACCTTAAAGAACGGAGTAAAACTTCAAGAGCTTTATTTTAGAGGTGTTGAAACTTTAAGAGGTCAAAATGATTGCTCAAACTGTTAAGAGGTCAAAATAAATGAGCGTACAACTTTTGTCTTTGAATCCGAGTCTTAGAAGAGAATAGACCCTAAATGCATACTGAGGAGCATAGAATAGCACAAAGCAGAATGACAAAATATATTACATCACCACAAGAAAATCCCACACAACCTTTGAAAGCGAATAGAAGGCAGATTTAATCTGTTTCACCCTGCGATGAATAAAAAAAGTAAGGTAAGACAGTACAACGTATGAAGATAGAGAGACAATTAACTAGAAGAGAAAAAAAGATAGAGACCATATAAAAATGGTTTGCAAATGCTTAAACTAATAGCATGCTGACAGATGATACAGCAACAAAGGAGGACAATTTTGGCATGTCGAAAAACACATGGAAATAATACCAACAAAGTGGGTGGCCAATTGGTGTG
Source organism: Dionaea muscipula (assembly GCA_028571145.1). NCBI lineage: Eukaryota > Viridiplantae > Streptophyta > Magnoliopsida > Caryophyllales > Droseraceae > Dionaea > Dionaea muscipula. The sequence goes on along the minus strand of JAOWBR010187682.1, from coordinate 4,383 downwards.
GCACTCCACCCCCAACCAAAAGGTTGAGGCCACCGGTGGTGAAAAAAAGAGAAATTGCCCCCTCCATCACCACCTCTTTACCTGAGCAAAGAAAACACACACACACACACACATGGAAAAAAGGAACTGCAATAGGGAGATGCAAATGAAAATCCGATAATTGTAGCAGAGGGAATTTCGATCAACAACTTTTATACAGTGTGCTGCTATCATCTTTAGCATTTTATTTTTGAATTTTATCAATTATTTGATGGATTATATAAGGACACGCAACTCAAGACCCCAAACCAGAATAGGTACATGGAGCAACAATATGAGTAGCAATAATAGCATCACCTTTTCATTGTCATCGTAGACTCTTGTTAGGTAAACAACACACTAAGGTACCTGCCTAGAATGGCAAGCTTCACAGCTTGATGAATACATAAAAAGAGCTAAGGAGCAAACTCATGCGATGTAGAGTCAGGTACATGGAAATGAAAATGGGAACGAGAAACGGCACAAAAACAGAAACGGGTGTTTGTAAAAAACATAGGAAACGTAACATTAGGAAACGAAAATGTAGACAAGTATCATTTATATCATTGTTATCATTCATTGTGAAAAATAGAATCAAGGTCGATATAAAAACAATGTTAATTGCGGCCATATAAGTTTTGGGGTCGGCTTTTCTCTCCTCCCTTATTAGTTCCCCCCAAACTAGACAAAATAGTAAGCAAAGACTGAATTACTCCCTTCCCAATTAGTTTTAAATTTTTCTTTATTTTTTCCCTTTTATTAGGTTTTCTTTTATTATTTTTTTCTTATCTTTTAGTTTCCTTTTTTTTATTCTTTTTATTTTAGTTATCTTTTAACTGTTGTTTTCAGTTTCCTGTTTTTTCTTTTATATCTTTTATTTTATTTTATATCATATCTTATATCTTATTTTATTTTATTTTATATCTTTTTTTTTGAACACTAAAGCAGCTTTTCATAATTTATATCTTATTTTAGTTTATTTTATCTTATATCTTTTTTTCTCTTATATCTTTTGTTTTATTTTATATCATATCTTATATCTTGTTTTATTTTATATCTTATTTCTTATATCTTAAAAGGCGGGGTTAAGGTTTTGAGGGTTAGGGTTTGATGGTTTTGAGGGTTTGAATGTTTTTTGAGGGTTTGATGATTTTGAGGGTTTAAGTGTTTTTTGAGGGTTTTTATAGGTTTTTGAGGGTTAACGGTAAGGATTTTAGATTTATGGTTTATGATTGGGGTCTAGGGTTTAGATTTTAGTATTGGGCTATAAGGGGTTTGGTAGGTTAATATTAAATTTTAAACCCTAAAGTATAATATAAGGTTTGAGCATTTTAAAGTTTTGAGGGTTAGTATTAGGATTTTGATGTTTAATGTTTTGAGTAGGGTGTTGAAGTTTTTTAGGGTTAGGGTTTTGAGGGTTTAGGGTTTGGGGGTTTAGGGTTTAGGGTTTTGAGGGTTAGGGATTTTGAGGGTTTTGGGGTTTTGGAAGGTTTTAAAAGGTTAGGGGTTTTGATATGTTTGTTATATAGATTCGGGATATATATTATACTAATATGTATTATTTACATGTATTCGAATTTATATTATTTATTGAATTAAATAATTTAAAAATGTATATATGTGTTTGCACGATTTATTTTTATACAAAAAAATAAAAAGAACTAATATAAAATAATAACACAAAAAAAAAAGAAAACAAAAAGAAAACAAAAGAAAAAAAAGTATGGAAGGGGGTATAATGGGAAGGGGAAGGGAACCCAATTGGGAGGAAACTAATATGGGAGGGGGAAAAGCAGCCCTCATAAGTTTTTGAATGAGTTCTTCGATAGTTTAAAAGTTTATATATTGTTATTTAGGTAAGAAACACCAAGTGCTACATGGATATAGAAGAAATATGTCTGGTTATCCAATTTTCGGCCTGAGTCAAGATTTGGAGTCAACAAATTATTTCCAGAATGAAATTAGTCATGAAAGCATACCCGTGCGCACTCATAAGTGGGTCTTCAAAAGTTGCGTCTGGATCATAGATTTCAAAGTCATCTGCCGTCGCACGGGCTGCATACCTAAGCAATTCAATTCATCAACAAGATTAGATCATACCCTACTACTACAGTTGACAATAAGGGGCATGTGGGAGACTCACAAGTTGAGAATGTGGGGCATGAGGTCATCTGCGAACCGTTTCGATTCTTTGGAGGCATTGATGTCGCTGCCTTCTTTCCCAGCAATCTCGCTGGCCTGATCCATTCCTCCCACGCCTGCGCCGACACCATCAAAATCAAAATGAAATAAAAAACACCACCCAATGCTGAATAAACCCACAATCTTCATCTTCCCCAACCACGAAGAATAGGAGTGAAAACAAAAAAAACAAAACAAAACAAAAAAGGACAAATTAAGAATAGGAGACGACAACACGGGCACGGCACGAAGAATACGATACAGATAATGACGATATTTTTGCACGGAAAATTCAGAAACCTGCTGGTGATGGATTTAGTGTTGGTTGATCTCGATTTTGATTTAGGAAACTGCGGCAAAGGAAGAGATCTGAACTCCCTGTGGCAGAGAGGACCGCATCAATCGGTGGATAGTGAGACCGAAACTGCGACTGCGACTGCGACCGCGAAAGCGAGAGAGAAGGTGCAAGGGGCCGATGGAGTTGATCCAGTAATAAGCAGCTGCGATTGAGGAGGAGGATCAAGGAAGTGGGGATGGAGGAGGAGGACGGCGAGATGAAATAGCCGCCACTCATGGCGTCACCCAATGTAACGTGGCGTTTTGCGAAAATAAGTTTGATGTAAAGTAATAAAAATAATAATAAAGATATTAAATGATTGTTAAAAAATTTATTTACTAAAGATATTTGTGTGTCTTATATTTTCTTTTTTCATATGTCATAAACGCAGTATATCTTTTAACTAAATGCAGTATATTTTTTTTTGAATTATCAATTTTGCTCATGATCATTTAAAAGTAAAAAAATATTTTTAGAATAGACCCCTGATATTTTTCTAATATTACCATAGCACCTCATACCTTTCATATGTATTTAAACATTTATATCATTCCTCATATATCATTGTAAAATCTCTATCTCTCATCATTGTACTTAGGGATGAGAAAAAATATCAAAAATCTCGTACCATCCCGTACCATAACGATACCATACCAAAAAATATCAAAATTTTGATTTCGGTATTGTACCATACCGAAATACCGAAAATACCAAAATTTTAGTATGGTACCGATACCTGATTATTCAAATATCGATACCGTACCGAAATATCGAAAATATCGAATGAACAGTGCATATCAATACCAATACTAATATCAGTACCAATATCAATACTAGTACCATTACCAATACCAAAAATATCATACCAAATTTATATGATATTTTCGGTATAATACCATATCATACAAATTTTGGTATGGTATTTTTGCTACTAGTTAGTACTGGTACCATACCATACTAAATTTCGGTATTAATACCAGTATCATACCGAACCGTACCGAATTTCGGTATACCGAACATCGGGATATCGAAATTTCGGTACGGTATTGGTATCCAAAATGTGAAATACCGAAATATCGGTATGGTATTGGTATTGAGTATTTGGTATGGTATGGTATGGTATGGTATTCCATCCCTGATTGTACTTGCTCTGTCACACCCAACCCCGGATGGACCGACGTACGACCCGTGGACCCTACCACAATCCGCGCAAGCCTAAACCCAACAACCAATGGTCCAATCAGAAGCTAAAAGCCCAACATGCATCACAGGGGTCCAACAATGAACCAAAGGTCAAATACAGTCTACCATCAAATCAGAGTAAATCTCAAACTAAACAAAGGTCAACTGACCATCCAAAACACATGGCTAAACTGTACCAACGAATCATCAAAACATGCGGAAACACTAATCAACATCTCAAGTCTACAACTGGAAAGCATGTAAGAAACGATCATGTCCTAAGAGGCCGTGAGAATCCATCTCCCCGCCGCATCCTCCTAGCTGAAACCTACTTGTTAGGATTTGATTGCTTAGGTGTTTTGATGATGCATGCTTGATTGTATAGTTAGATAAATGAATGATAGTAGAAACAAGTCATTGTTCAGAACCAGCTGAGACTAGAACCAGGTGAGACCAGAACCAGCTGAGACCAGAACCAGTTGAGATCAAGACCAGCTGAGATCAAGACCAGCTGAAATGAAGATCAGTTGAGATAAAACCAGCCAAGGACGATTCCAGCCAAGGGTTTTGAATTTTTTCAGGGTTCCAGAATTGCTCAAGAACAACACATGGCCTTCAAGAGTTGTTAATATTTAATTCAACTGAAGTTTGAATTAAATTCAAAT
>JAOWBR010187681.1:0-19225 GCA_028571145.1 Dionaea muscipula | reverse complement strand
CCTGAGAAGCCAATCAGTCTCGTGAGGCCAGAGGGATTCCAAGACCTGCCTCCCCATGTGGCAAGGCTAGATTTGGCCTCGTCGGATCTAGCCTTGTCGCCATGCGATCTAGTGGCATAGCGACGCCTAAACATGGGAGGGGGAGGGGGAGGGGGAGGGGAGTGAAAAGGGGTGGGTTTATTTATAAATATGTCAATATGCTGAAATAGGAATTCCACCTGAAATCTCAAAACCGACAAACGATTGGTGGAGTGTCTTGTAATTGGAATATATAATTTTCTCACGGTGATTCATGGAAAACAACCCAATCTAAACTTGGTTGTGACTCGTGTTCTTCTATGTGCATTCGGGTGAACAATAATTCAATGGGTATTTTTATGCGTAGCACAAACTAAACCCTATTTGATTATGCTATGAGAAAAGCTTTGTTTAGATTATTAGGTCTATAACCTAAAAATTACCAATCTCGTCTAGGTTTAGGATTTGTTATATTCGAAAAAATACCCGACACGCGGACAGGGGATATCGTGCCACGTGGACGTAAGAGGACCTCACGACAGACACGTGGGCATGTGACGTGGGCAAACGCGGACCCCGCGAATGATGACTAGATTGCCCGGAGCCGAGCCCCCTCACCTATGCATGCATGGCCATGCATGGTGGTGGCCGGATCTTCATGCATGGTTGCCATGCATGTCTCGTTCACATGGAGGCAAGCTCACGTAGGGAGCGTGGCGCCCGACTAGCAGGCGAGACCCGCGGCCATCCGCCAACCCGTACAGGCAGGATGACATCCGCGAGCAGCCGCGTGTGCGGCCAGGGAAGCCCCTCTTGCAGGCAGCAGCAGGCGCGACCAGGAAGGCCCCCTGCGGGCAGTCGCAGGCGCGGCTAGGGAGCCCCTCGCAGGCAGCAGCGGGCGCTGCTAGGGAAGCCCCTCGCGGGCAGTAGCAGTCAGAAGGCCCCTTTGCGGGCGGCGACGGGTGCGGCCAGGAGGCCCCTCGCTGGTGGCAGCTTCGCGGGCAACACCTCATGTAGGTAGCCGAACATCTTGGCTAACGAGTTCGCGTGTCGCCGCCAGGTCTCGGTCTTTCCGGTGTCTCGTGGGCTCAGTCCAAGCGACAAACGGGCCCAAGCCCAAGTGAAAATTCCGGGATAACCCTTCGGTTCTAGAATATTCCTGAAGGAGGCTCGGGGGCGTTACGGTAAATTTCTGGGTACCCTCTCCAACCTCTATAAATAGAGCTCTTTGCTCTCTCATTCAGGTACGCCTGTTTTCTCTGAAAACTCCCTGCTCTAGCTCTCGACTTTCAACATCTGAAGCAAGTCTGATTTGAGCGTCGGAGGGGTATTCTCGAGGCACACACCTCGAGGCCCTCTAACGTAGAATTTGTGGCATGTGTGCAGTTGGTGAACATGTGGCAGACATGTGACAAACATCATACATCCACGTCACCACAACCGCGAGGCTATAACATTTTGCTCCGTCCATGGGAAACTGATACAGAAAGTCATGTCTTTCTACTCACTCCGTAATACTGAGGCTAAAGGCAATAGAGCAGCAAATATACAGGGGTTACCACCTCTCCATATCATAGAAGTGACATCCAAAACGTAGCGGCCTCCTATGCAGATAAGGGATGTAGTCGCACCAGCTGCCAGACAAGGTGCGGCGAGTCAAGCGCCCGCAGGACAGCAGCCTGCTGCACAGGAAAATCAACATCTCGCTCCCCCATGGGAGGAAGTAGCCAAGGATAATGAGCGCGACGAACGAGTTAACAACTTAGAGAATCCTCCACCAGAAGAGGCTCCCCCCACAAGGGAAGAGTTCCGTCAGCTTGCCAACCTGTTCTTGGAAGGATTTACCCAGCTCTCTGTGGCCAATCGCCAGCAGTGGACATAACCTGCCGTGCAACCCCAACAGTTCACCCAGCCACTCAACCAGGGTACCTAGCTCCGACGCAATGTCCACAACTTGCAGCGTTGCCATCGGCCCCGGTTGGGCATCACGTCACTATCACCGGCACCTTCGTCGAGCCATTCCAAGGCATTGATATGCTAGACCAGCCTACTGTCTTCATGAGACAAGCATGACAAAAATTTCTCAACACACAACATCCACTGATGCCTCAGGCCATGAATGTCAACCAACCTCTGCCAGCACAGTGGAGGGCCGAAAGTCGTTGGCCTAGCCCACGTAGAAGCCCTGAGGAACAGGCAGTCACAGAACAAGTTCATTCAGAAGCCCTGCAAGGACAGGCCGCCGTTGATACAGTCCGCGTAGAAGTCCTCAGCGAATGCCAAGCACGGGAGGAGAGCTGCTGATCAAGCTAGATCCGTCCCCACCTCGACAGGTTAACAGCGACTCCTCGGACAGTCCTCGCCCTCAGAGTGACAACACTGACTCTTTTTTTTAGAACAACGGGGATGTCAGGCGGGCGAGACTGCCACGTGATTGTGATAGATCCCACTCTCACATCTTCGCTAGGGGTGATCCGAGGTAGGATCTGCGGAGGAGACGAGAACGGGCAACTCGGCCCTTCACCAGATCAAGCATGGATGACCATTACCCAGATAGGATCCGCTTACCATCCCTTGACAACTACGACGGGACTGGAGATCTTGTGGATCATTTGAACCATTATGAGAAACACATGACTTTGCAGAATTTTTCTGAAGGAGTGATGTGCCGGGAACTTTCAAAGGAGCTGCTCGAAGGTGGTTTCATCGCCTTCCCCCAAATTCTATCTCGAGCTTTGAAGAGTTCGGAGAAAAGTTTGTTGCACAGTTTGCGAGCTCGGCAATGTTTACCAAAACTACCCCAAACCTCTTTGAGGTTAAGCAACTGGTGAATGAGTCTTTGAGGGACTTCATGTCCCGTTTCAGTAATGCTTATGTTGAAATTTCGGACCTCGGGAAAGATGTTGCTACAACTGCAATCATGACAGGGTTGAGACCAGGTCCTTCCGCGATGAACTTTCCATGCGGATACCGAAGACTTTTGATCGGTTGTTGAGTAGGGCACGCAGGTACATGGTCCTCGAAGACCTGAACAGTAACTCGGGGGCCGAAGGCGATAGTGGTCACAACAACCAGAGAGATAATCGTTGCTAGGACAAGGGTAGAAGAGATAGCCCGCCAGCTTCTAAGACAAGCAAGGACGATGACAAGGAAGAAGGGGTGATAATAGACCTCGCTTCAAAACTTGTACCCCTCTCACCGTCTCGTATGAGCAAATTCTTCTGGCCGATCGGAATGGCACCCGACACCTCACGACCCCGGAGAGGATGTTGGCACCCGCTAACAAGCGATCGAAGGATAAGTGGTGTCTCTTTCATGATGACCACGGGCACACCCCTCAGGAATGTATTACTCTTAAGAACCAGATTGAGGAGCTAATCCATAATGGGATGATGAAGAAGTATGTCCGATCAGACAACGATGACTGCAAGACCAGTGGCTACCGTAAGAGGGATCGCAACCACAGCCATAGCCTGAGCCCTGAATATAGAAAGAGAAGCGGGCGCTAAGAGTGCCCATGTGATCGCTATGATCACCGGAGGAATATCTTGCGGTGGAGATAGCAAGAGTCAGAGGAAAAGATACGCTATGAGTGAAGATGTCAACTCTGTGATTCAAAAGAGGAACAGAAAGCAGCCAGAAGACTGTGGCAAAGAAGAAGGATTGCTGGCCTTTAACAGAGCTGACGAACAACATGTGTCCTACCCTCATCAAGATGCAGTGGTCATATTTGCAGTTATCATGAATACAAAGATTCACAGGATATTGGTAGACACCGGTAGCTCAGCGGACATCATGTACTGGGATGCCTACAAGCGCCTCAAAGAAGTCACAGAGACGAAAGAGGACGTTCTGAAGCCGGTGAAGACCCCTCTGGTAAAATTCTCGGGGGATTCTGTGAAAGCAACGGAGGAAGTAACCCTGGCCACTACTTTTGGCGATGATGTTCAAGCTACTCTGAATGTCACCTGGACTATAGTCGACGTCCCATCTGCATACAATGCCATCCTGGGCCGCCCAACTTAAGTGCGACTCAAAGCTGCGACCTCTCCCTACCATTTGATGATAAAGTTTATGAGTGGTGACGAAGTCGTTAGGTCTTATGGTAGCCAATCAACCGCTAGGGAGTGTTATATCGCGTCTCTGAAAGACAAGACTCCTCCGGACACCCAACCCTCTCGGGTAATGGTTGTCAAAGGGTGGGTGCCAGAGGAGTCGCAAAGAGCTCAAGCCGTGAAACCTCTGGAAGAGTTCAGGCTCATAGATGATAATCCTGAATCCACTGTTCAGATCAGGAGCACACTCCACAGGATGGCAAGAGACAATCTTATATTTTTTTAAGGTTGAATAAAGATCTATTTGCCTACGCTCCGAATGACATGACAGGGATTGATCGAAAAGTAGTGGAGCACTCTCTCAATATCGATCCAAATTTTAAACCCATTAAACAAAAACGAAGAAAATTCGGACCAAAGGTAAACGTCGCGGTGGATGAAGAAGTTCGAAAGTTCCTGGCAGCCAACATCATTTGGGAGGTACAATACCCCGATTGGTTGGCAAACCCGGTTATGGTCAAAAAGGCTAACGGGAAATGGAGAATGTGCGTCGACTTCACCGACCTAAACAAAGCGTGCTCGAAAGACAGTTATCCTCTGCCAGACATTGATCTCTTAGTGGACGCTACTTTTGGGCACGAGAGATTGAGTTTCATGGATGCCTTTTCGGGATACCACCAGATCAAGATGAAGAAGTCAGACGAAGAAAAGACCGCGTTCATCACCCACAAGGGAACATATTGCTACCGAATGATGCCTTTCGGCCAGAGGAATGCTGGGGCAACCTATCAGTGGACGATGAAGAAGATTTTTGAGCCACTTATCGGCAAGAGCATGGAAGTCTACGTTGATGATATGCTGGTGAAAAGTACTGAAGAGTCAGATCACATAGCAGCATTAGAAAAGGCCTTCCACCTGCTAAGTCAGTATTCGATGAAGTTGAATACGGAAAAGTGTATCTTCGGTGTGACATCCGACAAGTTCCTTGGTTTTGTAATAACCAAAAGAGGAATCGAAGCTAACCCATATAAAATTCAGGCCGTCGCCAACATGGCTCCTCCGAGGAATGTGCGGGAAGTGCAACAACTTACAGGCAGGATGGTGGCTCTGAATCGATTCTTGTCTAAGCTTTGAGACAAAGGTCTTCCGTTCTTTAAGATCCTTCGAAATGCAAAGAAATTCAAATGGACGGAAGAGTGCCAGAAAACATTTGAAGCTTTAAAGACATACCTGGAATCACTCTCGTTCTTGACAAAGCCGGTCCTAGGAGAGACTCTGTTTGTCTATCTGGCCGACACGAAAGTTGCAGTTAGCTCGGTATTGATCCGAGAAGATGAAGGTGTCCAGAAGTCAGTCTATTACACGAGTAAAGTTCTGCACGAACCGGAAGAAAGATACCCGAGGGCGGACAAGCTCGCACCAGCACTCATCATGGCCTCAAGACGACTTCGGCCGTACTTCCTAGCACATCCCATAGTCAGTCGCTTCGTTAAATATTACACCAACCAGAAATCTCTGGCAGGCTGGTCAAAATGGTCAGTTGAGCTGGGACAGTACCATATTGAGTATAGACCTCGCTGGCTCGCCTAGCCATCAAGGGGCAGGCTCTGTCCGACTTTATGGTGGAATGCGTTGGCTTCACAACACCAGAGCCATTTTCTCCGAAATGGACTCTCTATGTTGATGGTTCCTCAGCAAAGACCGAAGGAGGGGCAAGATTAATGCTTACCAACCCCGATGGCTCAATTGTAGAGTACGCTTTCCATTTTGACTTTTCAGGTACCAATAACGAGGCAGAGTACGAAGTCTTGATTGCCGGAATAAACCTGGTTAAGGAGTTGGGATCTCGGTCTATCCTCATTTATAGTGACTCACAGTTGGTAGTCAATCAAGTCAAGGGCGACGACAATGCAGAGAAGCCTAACATGTAGCAGTATTGCAAAGCCGCCCAAAACCTGCTTCAAGCCTTTGATAGCTATAAAATCACCGACACTCTGAGTGCCTAGAGGGCAAAATACTTAAGTCGACGCTCTGTCCAAGCTTGATTCTTCACCAGGCCTCACCTTTGGCAAAACAATCTTCGTGGAAAGGCTGACTAAGAAGAGCACCGAATTGCCGCCAGAAGTGCTCCCCATCGTAGATACAACTCCGAATTGGAGGACCCCCATCAAGGATTTCCTGGAAACTGGAACGGTCCCGACTGACAAAGATGAATCCAGAAAGTTGCGTGTTAGGACGGCAAGTTTCCGCCTCATTAACGGGATACTTTATAAGCAGTTATACCAGAATCTTTGTGTCCGGTGCCTTATAACCGCTGAAGCTCAATATGTCTTGAAGGAAATACATGAAGGAGCCTGTGGAGGGCATCAAGCAGGGGCCACGATCTTGCCAATTCAAGACTCCAACGGCTGCTACTTCAGTTGAACGCGAAACGGCGCCGCCCCGATCCTTGGTAGCTCGGTTCCCCACTTGAATTAAGTGTTCAAAGCACGTATAGAATCGAGTGCGAGCACGAATACAAGCATGGGCACGAGCACTCGACCACGAGCCGGTAGGAAACCGAGCTAGACTGTATCCCTCCTTTAGCGAGCTGACCGGATTCACATCATTCTCCTCCTCTTGAAAAGGATTTGTCCTCAAATATTGGTCAACACTTGAAACAGACAGACGCGAATCAGGGGAAAGAAATATAATATGCAAGCAAAACAAGCCCAAACGCAACGGCAAAGAGTAGTCGAACACTCGAAAGCAAGCTAGCACACAATAAGCAAAGAACCCTAAAAAACGAAAAAGCAAGACGCAATAAACTAACCGAAGAATAAAGAAATTCAAATCGATAAAGTATGAAACTAAAACAGATAAACAAACACAACGTTCGCTAGGGTCAAAGACCAAACGAATTTACACAAATAAATGCATACCAAATGTTAGACATAAAACATCTTGACCCCAAACCTAGCGATAAGAAGCAATGTAGGAACTCGAGCGTTAATAAATGAAAAAGATAATGAAAAGCAAATATGGTCCTGCGCGACACCATATCCAATATTCATATCAACTCGGGTAGCCGACACACCATTAAAAATTGAGAACGAAGACATATCAACATAAAACGGATCATTTAATGACAACCTAAATAAATTAGATTTCGAATTAAATGCATAATCCGATATGATGTCAACATTAAAATCAGTCCTCGAAAACAAATACAAGTAATGCATATCAAGAGGAATGTCATCTAAAATGGAGACAGAGCGATGATTACGTACCATAGCACCATTACCAATTGAAAAACTAATACGTAACGGATTTACCTCAATCTCCTCAGGTGTCGGTAGAACCATAGGTGCACATGTATTAATTCCTCCACTTACCAATTCATTCCGAAGCTCTTCTTCACATGCTTGCGGACAAGAAACATCACAACTGGACAAAGCAAGGTTAGGAGCGTTAGATTTTAATAATAAATCCCTCTCCACTTCTTTGGCTTTTTCCTCTTCCAACTCTTCTTCTCTTTTGTCTCCCTCTGTTTTTACCTCATTGATCGAGCATATTAATGTCTTTTTCCTCGATTTTGCTTCGGTTTCTCGCCCCTCTTCTTTTTTCTTTTGAATTTACTCTTCACTTTTTTTTTCTTTTTGCGCTCACTCTCCTTTTTCTCACTCCTTTCTTTTTCTTTTTCAATCTTTTCTTTTTTCGTGCTGCTCTTTTAAAATCAACTGCTCTTTACAGACTTCCTCAGGAGACAACTGATTAAGAATGATCAGCCGACTATTAAACGCAAAAGAGTATTTATTGGTAACCCGATCATACATTACCCGACGAGCAATCTGTCATGGACGTGCCAACAACAAATGTCCCATATGCATGGGCACCACATTTCAAACCACTACATCCTCATATCTACTAATGCGAAATTAAATGGACACTTGTTTGTTCACCCTTATCATTCCATTTTTATCCAACTGATAGGGTTTAGGGTGATCTAATGTGGGCAATTCTAATCTTTCTACCATCGTTGAGCTAGCTACATTCATGTAGGCCCTACCATCAATTATCATACTAAGCACCTTGTCCTTCATTTGACAACGAGTATAGAAAATATTCTCTTGCTAAACGTCTAGATAAGGCATAACATCAATTTCCATTTTTTTCTCTTGTTTTTCTACCTCCCTAATCAATTTTCTCATTTTGCCAAACAAGACATCCATTTTTTCTTGAAACCCTCCATTTAACTGGATGTTCCGTTTTTCTACCATCTAAATTTTAAAATTTAAGTCCTCACAGAATGTGTTTCATTCGTGTGTTTACACTCAATTTGGCTTTACCCTCAAATACGATCACTCATTTTTGTCTTTTACCACTCAAAATTCTTCCTTCAGGTTCCCGTAGAACTAAAGATTTAATCGAAAGCAAAGAAACAAGTCACTCAAACAAATCAACGAGCAGACATAACAACAATGAATATAGATAAGGAATAAAAGAAACGACAGATAGCCAGAAGGGATTCAATAATGTGATAGCAGGTGATAAAGACAGACTCAATCAAGAACGCTAGAACAACAAAGGATTTCAAAGCCGAGTCTAAAAGTTTTCAATAATTTTCAAGGTTGCGACTTTTACAACCCTCCCCTTTTTTTTTTTTAGAAACAACCGAATTCTTCTTTCTTTCTTTCTTTTTTTTTTCTACAATTGAAATCTGTCGAATTTTGCTTTATCCAGCAAATCAATTTCTCATGCCTTTTTTCTTGGTTTTTTTTTTTTTACTTTATGCCCACATCCACAATCGACTTGTTTTTTTTTTTAATGGATATTTGGCGCCTCCTTTGCAAATTGCAACAAATCAATTTTTTTTTTGTCAACCTTCTCAACGTAAAAGGCCAATCACAAACTCAAATCAAACCCAGAAGTAGCCACACAAAATCCCTTGTTCACAAATCTCGTCCAAATTTTTTTTTTTTGAATAGGGTTAGCGAACCGCCTTTTTTTGATTTTTTTTAGACTCGACGTCAGACGATTCGACAAAAAACAAAATATGATTTTTTTAATGACGACGACACAACGAAAAGGAAAGATTTGATTTTTTTTAACTCTACGAAGAAATCAGAGATTCAACGAAAACCTTAAAAATCAATGACGACAAATAAAGGACGGAAATGAACAACACGAGAAAGAAATCAATGACACGAATAAGAAAATAGATAGATAAGGAGAAAGGTTTGATACCGAAGTTGGCTCTGATACCAAATGATACGATCCTGCCGAACCCTGGTGACCTGCGACGGGATCCAAACCGGAATCGATGACGCCAAGGAACTCTTCAACTCAAGCCTGATGGATTCGCGACCCAACGATGAACAAACGCCGTGAACCTTGGTATAATGACCGCGATCTGACGACGAATTGACAACGCGAACCTTGGAATTATGGACGCCACGAACGAGTGCGACTACTCGAACGATATGTCAGGGTGATCGCTCGGAATCCTCCGATTAATCGAAGTCTCGAAAGAACAAGAAAGAGAATCTCTCTCAAAATTCAAAATCATCAAAAGTTCTTCCAAAGAGGGTTTTTACAAGCCTATATATATGCAATTTACCAAACCATGAGAATATAAAATAACCAAATTAATAAAATAGCAAAAATCCTAAAAATAAGGAAACTAAGATTAAAATCGGTCAAAAATATTAAAATCCTGCGCAGGGGGTCGGGCCTGTCCGTATAGGCCCCACGGACGTCCACATGGACGTCCGTCAACGTCTCAGTCCGCCATCTGTATTAGTCACGGATGTCTGTGCGGACGTCCGATCTTGCCAATTCACGACTCCAATGGCTACTACTTCAGCTGAACGTGAAACGGTGTCGCCCCGATCCTTGGCAACTCCATTCCCCACTTGAATCAAGGCTTCAAAAGCATGTATAGAATCGAGCGCGAGCACGAATACAAGTATGGACACGAGCACTCGACCATGAGCCGGTAGGAAACCGAGCGAGACCGTCTCCCTCCTTTAGCGAGCTGACAGGATTCACATCACCATACCTACACAATATAAGTTGTGTAGTCCGATAAGCACGTTTATCGTATAGCGATAATAATAAAAACACGTGATGACATGCTACTAAAATATGATACGTGCTAAAGGCACGAGAAAATATGTGTTGAAGGCATATGAGTAAACGAACATACACAATCATCTACGTGTGCTAAAGGCACAAGAAAGACAGAAGGCTTATGAATCAGAACTAACGAAGTATGCAGAATATGCAACCATGACCACCGCAAGCACAATAAGAGGTGTCCAAGTAAAGCGCGAAGATACTACAACACTGACGTAATGAAACGCGTACGGAAGCGTGTGTAAAACTTATTACAACTCCATTGCACTGAAAGATGTTTGAGAAACGAAAGTTAATAAGTTTGCATTACAGCAATCTCCCAAGAGATAACATGCTATCCCTGGCCTTCGTTGTTTTACACATTAGCAGTGGCACCCTCGCCCCCTTTGCAGCAGGCGCATCAGCAAGGTAATTGGCATAACCGTCCTCGTCGTTATAGCCAATGAGCTTGCTCCACCGCTAGTAAGGTCGGCCTTCTCTAGCACCTCGGCATGGTGCTCTAAGGCTATCCGATAGTCGACCTTGACTGAAGGATGGGCAATGGCCTTGACATACTCTTGACCTTCCTCGCTGGCTTTCCACAGCTTGACAGCGTCCTCTAAGTGACGCGCGAACCCAGCCGACCTGCGACAGGACTCGCTCGGAGCGATAACTCGGACCGTTCTTCAACTGACTTGGATGGATCTTTGACCTGAAGACTATCTTGCGTGAACCAACGGTAACTTGTCCGTGACCTAAACAAATCAAGCGGTTGCGAACCAGAGGAATTAAGGGCGCCACAATCCGGATGCGGAAGGCCGGATGATAAGCCGGGTGATCTCACGGAATCCACCGAAGAGATCGAAGCTTCGAGGGAACTCGAAAAAGAGAAAAACTCTCAAAATTCATTATCAAAGTGGTTGATCTCGTTCATGGGGTTTACAAGTCTTTAAAAAGACCTACGAAGCAAAGGACACCGAAAAGAAAATAATATCTCGCGAAAAAAACGCGTCATTTTCTAAAATAGACCGGCACAGCCGTGTCGAACATCGACACGCCCGTGTTCTAAGCTAAAACACGCTGCTCAGAAAAACCCATACACGGGTGTGCTAGAAAACACGGCCTGGCCGTGTAGACAGGCACAGGCGTGCTTGAGAACACGGCCCGGCCGTGTGCGACACTGGTCTTCTGGGACAAAAACTCGAATTAAAGCACGGGCGTGTTGAGCAACACGCCCTGCTCCTTCAGGTCGTGCCCAGCTCAGACATGGGTTCTTCATGTCCATTCGTCTCCGTTTCGCTCCGCGCTCATCCGTCTCCCTCCGTGGTGACTTGGCTAATGTTCCAAAGGCATCCAGGTTCGTCCTCGAGCTTCCATGGATGAGTTGATGCGCGACGAACCAATCCGGCATAGAAATCTTAAATCACTTTAGCGCGCGCCCGAGTCACTGGACCGGTGGAGATCGATAATGGACCGTCTTCATCCGAAAGCGAGCCGGTCAGAATCGTATCATCAGCAAAACATAAACTAACAATCTTGAGGCGATCACACCTCTAATGAAACCGAAAAGCACTGTCAGCGATCCTATGTTGAAACATCCCTGACAAAACCTCCATGGCAATGACAAACAAATAAGGAGATATCGGATCCCCCTGTCGGAGCCCCTTCCGCCCCCTAAAAGAACCACATAGCTCGTTGTTAATACTAACGGAAAAAGATGGGGTACAAAGACACTCACGCACCCAACCTAAGAAAATAGGCGGAAAACCCATGCAACTCATAATATCAAGAAGAAAGTCCTAATCCAAAGTGTCATACGCCTTCATTAAATCCACCTTAAGTGCACATTTCGGGGTCGTAAAGTCTCTATGATATCCGCGAAGAAGCTCCTGAGAGAGGAGGATATTGTCCGAAATACGACGTCCCGGAACAAAGGCCGACTAGGAACAGTCAATCAACGAGGGGAGAACACTCCTCAATCGAATAGCAAGAAGCTTAGAGATACACTTATACAAGGTATTGCAGCAAGAAATCGGACGATAGTCACCAAGTTTAGACGTATTCAGCACTTTAGGGACAAGCACCACCGTAGTGGCGTTCACCTCCCACAGTAAAGAATGCGAACTAAAAAAGTGTCTAACACCTTGAGTTACATCAAGCCCAATTATCGGCCAGGCAACAGCAAAAAAACTAGCAGGATAACCATCTGGTCCAGGAGCCTTATCCTTCTTAAGGCTCTTGAACACAGCGGCCACCTCCTCATCAGTAACCTCTCGGTTAACCTCCAACTGCTGCTCAGTAGATAATCGGCTACGGATAAAAGGATGCAAACTACCATACCCTGTATAACGTCTCTCAAGGGGAGAGCCCAACAACCCCTGGTAGAAGTCCACGAACATGTCCTTAATCTGAGAAAGATCGATAATCTTAGACCCAGATTCATCGACCAGGACATTAATCCTAGATCTATTCTAGTGGCTACAGATCGTTCTAAAGAAAAAGGAACTGTTCTTGTCTCCCAGGGAGAGTCACTGGACCCTCGACTTCTTCCAAGCAAGACTCTCCTCCGCATGACTGAGCTCCACGAACCGCTGACAAGCATGTCACTCAGCCTGACACAACTCATCACTCATCGGATCCACATCAACTCGCCGCTGAAGGTCCTTCAGAACAATCCTCTCCTCCCGGACTCTCCTCGAAACATCACCTAAACGGCTATCATTAAGCTTTTTAAGCTCAATTTTCAACAACTTTAGCTTTTTGCGCACCACAAAAAGGGGGGAGCCCAAAATCTCAGTGTCCCAAACTCTCCTAACAGTCGGCAGGAAATCATCGCAGGCTGTCAAAAAGGAGAAGAATCAGAAGGGTCTCCTCGACCGAGCCTCAACAGGCACAATGGACAGGAGGCCCGAGCTATAGTCCGAACAACCAAGCGGAAGGAAGAATGCAGAAGACAAGGGGAGCCTCCTAAGCCACTCATCATTGACCAAGATCTGATCAATCTTAGTCGCAATAAAGCTGTCACCCTGCTGGTGATTCGACCACGTATACCGAAGCCCTCCATACCTCAAATCCTCCAGTCCAGCCCTCTGAATACATTGACTAAACTCCCTCATCCCACGAGGGGCAACTCCTCCCCCAGTCTTCTCCTCAATAGTCTGGATGATATTAAAGTCACCTAGAACCACTGATGGAGTCTGTCTCACCGATTCCAAAATAGTAACAATCGACTCCCAAAGCGGAGTCCTTAGGCTATGATCGTTCCGAGCATACACAAAAGAAGCCTCAAAAATCACATCCCTAGCCAGCAAATGGATCTGACAGTGGATAATCTGATCGGTCATAAAAATAGGGGAAACATTCACAAAATCGGGGTTCCAGTAGATTCAAACCCGCCCATTAGGATCATGGGAATAGTTTTGGATAAGTGACCAACCCCTAAACATGCGCTCAAAAACTCCACGAGAACTAGGCTCTTTAACCTTAGTTTCCAGCAAACCTCAAAGAACAATGTTCTCCCTAACACAAAGATCCCTGACCTCCCTCTGACGAGTAACCAGATTCAGTCCACGAGTATTCCAAACAGCAAAACTAGTCATCTGGGCTAGGAAGTGGGAACAACAAACCCCGCACTACTTTCGGCCTCGTCGCCCCTCCTTTTCAGGGGGCGGACGAGCCGAATCAGCTCTCGTGTCCTCAGTGCCGCTAACACCCTCGGCCAAAGCGACCCTCACCTGCTTCCCCACACCCAACGGAGGTGAGGTCGGGCAACTCTCAATCAACACTCCATCCGGAACAGAAGTCTCCAACTCGCCATCACTACCACAGCTCAGACTACTGGGCCGACCCAAGGTGCTCTCACAAACCCACATTGCGTCACAACTCACCTCCTGACCTAGTCCTGGCACACTAACCGAGGGTAAAATCCTCCCATGAAATCTCCCTCCAGGGGCACAATCCTCTCGGGTGTCCACCCCCTTAGTCTCAACAACCCCACCCTTACCCCTTTGTTGGGTGTTATGTCTCCGATGGTGCACGACACTCCAATCACTCGGTCCATGAATTGCGGTGGCTTTAGAAGCCAGACTTGGAGGGCTCACTCTAGCACTTGACGGACAAGAAGAGGAAGAATGACTAAAAACTCTACACACATCACATCTAGATGGGAGCCACTGGTACTTGAGATGAACCACACACTCAAAATCACCAAAACAATCGGGATCTCTCGAAGAAAAGGCTCTGTCGCATCAAGCTCGACATAAACTCTAGCAAAGGCAAGTCTAGCACCAGACGCAGTATGCTGGTCTAAATACAATGATCTACAAACCACACTAGCAATCTTGCTCAGCCCAGATGAGGTCCTAAACTCTAATGGGACATCGTATAAATCCACCCAAAAAGGGACCTTTGACAACATCTCTTTGGTTTGGGCTATCAGTCTAACCCATCTATGCAGTAGCAACGGCTCACCATTAACAAACCAAGGACCACTTTCCAAAATATCATCTCTACCTTTGTCAGAGGAAAACTGAAAAATAAAAAATCCATTCTCAAGGGACCGGACCTCCACCAGTCCCTTGGATTTCCACAATCCCATAACAATAGACCTCACAATTCCAAAAGGCAAAGTCCCCTGTAGAAAGTGTCCCACCAGGCAAAAACTCCACAAATCTGTCGCACAATCAGAATCAGTCTAAACAACCTTAACACTACCATCTTCACGTAAGGGAGGGGAATACAATAATTGCACATCAGATCGCATATCAGAAATAACAGAAGCATAAGAACGACCCATACCTGCATCCCGCTTGTCTGATGCTGCTCTCCCGGGCTGTGAACCTGCACGCTCAGCCTTGGCCACGAAGGAAACAGGTTCTAGATGCCGAACATGAACAGCCTGACGAGCCACAATAGGCCCCAATCCTCCCCTACTAGTCTGGGCACCATCCACCAATTGATCACCCACACCAGCCAAGGACGGCTCCCCCAACAGCAGAACCCCTCCAAATCCAGCGGACCCATCAGCAGCCCTGCCTAAAACAACCACTCCACTTGAGACGACTAGCCGACTACTATCACCCACTGTAAACAGCAACTTTGAACCAGCAAGGGACCGAGCCTCACTATCAGAAACCGTGACAAGGGCCTCAGACCCCAACCCATCAACAGAACCCTATCCAGGCGATGAACAGTGCGCCCGTTGGTTGTCGGCCATCTAAGGAATCAGACACAACAACTTCGGCCATTGCAAAGCAACAGAGGAGAGGTAAAGAGGAAATCGGGAACGAAGAGGAGATGAAGCCTAGAAGGTGGAAAGCGGGAACGAAGAGGAAATGTCGGGAAGAACAAAAACGAAGAGGAAACGGGAACGAAGAGGAGATGAAGGGGAGGATGAAAACGATGAGTAAATTGGGATATGAGAACGAGCACACTCACCAAATGGGACAAATCAGGCACCAGCGAGAGAATGAAGGAGGCTCCATCATATCGGCGACGACAATCCCAGCCAGAGCCGCCCCGACAAACGATGACCTGGATGGGCGATGACAAGGAGGTCGGAAGAAGGCAAGGAACGATGACCAGCTCTCTCTCTCTCTCTCTCACGTGTGCTCTCTCTCTCTCTCTCTCTCGCCACACCTTCGACGATGAAGGCCATCTCCGGTGAGCCCATCTCCGGCAACATCTCCCACTCGGTAATCCTTTTCTGCCTCTCGATGGCGCTCTCCCTCCCTCACCATCTCTCCCTCTCGGTGTGTACTGTGTATATGGAAGCTCAATAACCTGCTATAATTAGGGGTGTAGATGAGACGATACAGCTCGAACTCGGCTTGTGATTCGGCTCGAAAAAGGCTTGAAAAGCTCGGCTCGAGTTGAGCTCGAGCTCGACCTCTAAAAACTCAAGCTCGGTAAAAAAGCTCACTAGCCTAACAAGTCAAATAAGCTAACGAGTTTTTTAATTTTTTTTATAATTATATATTATGAAATAGTATTAATCAAGTATATAAAATTTTATCAAAGTATTCTAAAAATTTAAAATAAATAAAAAAACTGCATTAAAATCTAAATTTGAGCTCGATATAGTGCTTGTTGAGTCTATCGAGCCGAACTCTAACCTTGTTTCTATGAGCTCGTTAAGCTCGAGATCCAGCTCGAGCTCGGGCTCGTTAAAATTAAGCAAGCTTAGCTCGTTTATAAAGATATTCGATTCGGCTCGGCTCATTTACACCCCTAGCTATAACCTCATTTTTTTACTTTTTGATTTTGCTCTGCAACTCATGCTTCGATTTTATAGGTAACCTGTTTTCCGATTTTGCTCCATAACCTATTTTTCGATTTTGCTTGATTCTCATTTTTTTTTCAAATCATTCCTTGAGGCTCGATAATTTTTTCAAATCATTTCTCGATAATTTTATAATTTTTTTCAACTCATTCCTTGAAGCTCCATTTCGTCCAAAAAAAATAATTCATTTCTTCAAAAAAATTTGAAGCTCGATAATTTTTTCGTCAAAAAAATTTGAAGCTTCATAATTTTTTCTGGGTAGTTTGATTTTTGAAGCTCGATCAAAAAATTTAATTTCATTTTTTCATGGTAAAAATTTCAGAACAGCCATGTGTCATCTATGTACTAAAGATGCATCTCTGCTGTAATTTCTAGGCTGGGATTGTGCTACAGATGAATTTCTAGGCTGTAATTTCTATGTACTAATTTTACTCTTTGCTGTAATTTCTCATCTATGTAATAGTAAGATTTGTGCTAATCACAACTTGTAATTTCTTGAATCATTAAAGCTTGAATCACGTTATACTAATATTATGTGCTAATCACATACTATAGATTTGTCAGCTAATATATGTGTTTTATAGGGGTACAAGAAATTCTACCAGAACAAATATAATATTAGTCACAACTTGTAATTTCGATTTTGTTTGATAGATGTGTTTTATAAGGGTACGAGAAACCTTATCGGAATTCGAAGTGTTAATACATGAACCCAAACCAAAAGAAAACTTGAAAAACTAAAAACCATATAAAAATCCGAATATATTTGGATACAATCAACCCTACCGTAATCCGAGGGATTAATGCAATCATTTTTTATTATATTTTGAACATATCCAACGGTCGGATGATCCAAAATCATTTTGGATATGGAGTCATTCCAGTCATTATTTTTCGATGGGTATAATATGAAATGTCTTAGAATGTCATTTTCTATGTATCTATCGGTTCAGATCATCTCAAAACATTTTAAAATAAGTATCGTAATCAAGGACATAACCAGAGACATCCAAATAACACCTCCGATATTATATAACGTAATGCTAATATATGATAATGGATAAATAAGAATGCGTAGAAACACAAAAACAAAGGCCATAGACATATCCAAAAAAAGGAACTCAATCACCAAATAAATCACAAATCTAACAACTATACTATACTACAGTTACCGTGTACCAACGTACGATAATGAACATTAAGGCCACAAGCAGTCACGAAAACTCAATCCCAAATTCCAACTCCTTCCGCCACTCATCACGTCAACGTCCCACTAAGTATACATGATCAGCCACCCGCATCTACATCTTCCTATAACTCCTATCACACTTACTTCCCACTACGCAGAGTCGGTCACTACATCCTCCTACGACTCTTATCATGCCCACATCCCACTAAGTAGGATCGATGACCCGTATCTACATCCTCCATTCCATATAATACAGTGTATCTTTCATTCTGTCCGATACAGAACATTCTCTATCAATGGCACAGGGAGATAAATATACCACATCCTATATATAAATATATACCAGTAGGAAAATAGTTTTTCTAGGTGGAAATGGTTATTCCGAGTTAGGGATGGCAATGGGTCGATTCAGTTCGGGTATTGCCAAAACCATACCCAAAATCGAAAATCAAAACAAAAACCATAACCGAACCATTACCCGTTCGGGTCGATTCGGGTATTACCCAAACGATTTTCGGATAATCCGTTATCCGTTCGGGTAACCGTTTATAAAAAAAAAAAATTTAAAAAAATTTAAAAAAAAAATTAAAAAAATGAAGATTATAGCGTGTACAATCACAGTGAAAAATGTAAAAAAAAATACAGGCTACTGGCTACAGCGTACAGTGAAAATAAAAAAGATATAATTACAAGTATTTCAAAAACATTAAACAGTAAACTTGACACAACAGTCAACAATTTTAATTTTATTGTATTTTCTAAATTATTATTTTTATAATAACCGTTCAGGTAACCGTTCGGTTTCGATTCGGTTCGGGTAACGGTTTGGATATCACCAAAACCACACCCATACCCATACCCACGGGTATTTCATATCTTAAACCATACCCATAACCACGGATAATGGTTCAGTTATGGTTCGGGTAAAAAGAGCAATTTCGGTTCGGATACCGATCAGTTCGGTCCAAATTGTCACCCCTATTCCGAGTGATCTAACAAGTTCCTCTGCTTAATGTGTCGCACACAGCAATGCTGCAAAATGTGAGACCAGAGAGTTGCAAGAGCATAACACATCCATTATCTCAGAGGAAGTATGTTTCAAATGCACAGGAAAAAACAGGGTTCTCGCAGTTCATTCAACTTTGATTACAAGCAACAAACAAAAAAAAAAAAAATGGATAGTAGTCGAATTGTTACCACCTTCATCAAACATTCTGTTTCTGATTTTGTTATAATCTCATCGAACTTGGACAATTCCAGCACTCGCAAGTTTTTGGATCTTGTTCATCACCATCGGGTTCTTCATGTGCTCTTGTGCAGCTTTTGGATTCTCTTGCAAGTCCATCAATACCTGCCCAATCAAATAGTACAATAGTTGATATTAGGGATTGCCTGATAATAAAAATAAAAAAAATCATTAAAAAAAATCAAAATTATATTAATATTAATCTTATTTAGATGAAAAAAAAAAATTGACTATAATATTATATATAGCTTTTATCAACAAAAAAAATTAAAACAAAAATTTTCTTTCCTTACTCATTTCCCCACTCTCCTTCCTGTCCTTCCTCCCCACGTGCTCCCCTT
>JAOWBR010187670.1:0-10301 GCA_028571145.1 Dionaea muscipula | reverse complement strand
TCATCGCTCTGCTGCTGGAAGGTGGTGATTTCGCGTCGGTATTGCAGAGTCTTTCCTACCGAAAAATATTTCTTAAGAAAGGCTCTGCTCATTTCCTCCTACGAATGAATAGAATTGGGTGGTAGGGTGCAAAGCCAGTGTTTTGCCTGGCCCCTAAGGGAGAATGAAAACAAAATGAGTCCCATCGCATCAACCAGAAAATTATTAATTCGCAGGGTGGAGCTGATGGATGAAAACTCAGAGAGGTGGCTGTATGGGTCTTCTTGAGATAAGCCGTTAAAGGTGGGTAACTACTGAATGGTTCCAGGCTTAATCTCATAGTGGGCAGCTTCTATTGCAGGTAGAACGATGCAAACGTAAAAACGTCTATTTTGATGCTGGAAAGTACTATGGATGTCTGGCTTTGGCCAGAAGCAGACGTGGAATACGTCTGGTTACAAAATATGCTAAAATGCAAGAATTCTGCTTGGAATGTTGTGCAACCATGAATTAGTGGTCATGTATGAAATATGAACCAAAATGGTATAATTTAGCTATGAAGTCAGTATAACTTACGAACAAATAAACAAAGAAAAAGGTACATAAAATGCACCGATCAACCGGTCCACCCAGGGTGGGGTGTGATATTTGTGGTATCAGCGACAAGTTTAGTTTAAACTCTTTATGGATTAGACTAGACTTTGTGTGATTTAAATGGTTATGTGCTTTACTTGGGTTTGTTAGAAAGAGACCCGTCTGCCGGCATCCACTAGAGGTACGCGTTTAAGTTTTCAGTTATGTTTTGATTTCATAGTTCCTGGTATCTACACCAGATGTGTCTGGGTTTTCATTTTTAGTAGTAGTTCGACTCTCTTAGTGTTATTGATTGATTGGAAGTTGTCTGTGTTGGACAGACATCATGCAGCTGAGAAGCGATTTTACTGGCCAAGCTACCTCGTCCAACAACCAGGCGAGGAATAGGCGACCACCGAGGTCGCCTATCATTTTCATTCGAGTGGCACCTCGGGGGGATGACCTTGATCCGGCAGTTGACCCGGAGGATAGGATGGCTACTGTTCGGCTCGCGCTAGATGAGTATGCTTGGTTCCAGGAGTTTCAGAACCTCTCTACAGAAGAGTGGTGGAGGTTTCAGGAATACTAGCGGTTCGTCCAGATGCAAGGACCGCCAGGGGCTGCAGCAGCACCAGTGCCAGAGCATGCTGCACCAGTGGCACCAGCACCCCCAGTGGCACCAAGAGCAGCAGCTGTTGTTCTACCAACACAGGAGATTCAGGGTCAGTCATTTGACAGATTTATGGGTGCACATCCGCCCAAGTTCAACGACACTCTTGACGCCATGGAAGCAAGTAATTGGCTGATGGAGGTTGAGGAGATTCTCCAGAGAATTGGATGTCTGCCGGAGCACAGAGTATCACTCACCACTTTCATGCTGAAGGACACCGCTAAGAGCTGGTGGCTTGGAGTTCAGAGGCAGTTTGATGCTCGCGGTGAAGAGCCGAATTGGGAGGAATTCGTGACAGAGTTTGAGTTGAAGTTCTTCACGGCACATTTTAGAGCTCAAAAGAAGACGGAGTTGCTAGCTTTGAGTTAGGGCACGGTGAGAATCCCAGAGTATAAAGAAAATTTCTTCGAGTTGGGTAGATTTGCTCCAGAGCCACTGGAGACAGAGGAGGACAAGATGTTCTTGTTCGAGAGGGGCATGGATCCGGATCTACTGGTTCATGTCCATAGCCATGACTGCACTACCCTGACTAGGATGATTCAGCATGCAGCGAGGTTAGAGGATGCTATGATTGTCGTTAGAGGGACTGGTCAGAAGAGGTCTTGTGAGGAGCCAGTTCAGAGTCAGAGTCAGCAACAATCCAGTCAAGGTCAGAAGAAGAAGTTTCACAACAACAACAGCAAGTCTGGGAGTTCAGGATTTGGCTTCAGGCAGCACCCAGTTTGTAAGAGGTGTGGTAAGAATCATTCACGAGGGTACAGATGCGATAAGAGACCTTTAGATTTCCATAAATATGGCAAGCCCGCGCACATCGCAGCCATGTGTCGATCATCCAACAGGCAGACTAGTCAGACAGGATTTCAGGGCCCGCACAGGCAGCCTCAGTACTACCACCCGCAGCAGAGTCAGGACAGACAGCAGACAGCGATTTCAGATGGGTTGGTGCAGAAGCCAGCCCACTCAGGTTCTTCTACTGACAAGAAGAACAAGGGAGTGGCGGTGACAGCTGAGAGGCCACTCATTCCAGGCAGATTGTACACTTTGACTCAAGTGGAGGTCGAGACTTCTCCGTCCGTTGTGCAAGGTACATTACCAATCTCTTCAGTTTCAGCTAGAGTTCTGCTTGATTCGTGTGCCACACATTCATTCGCATCACCTGCATTTCTGCGTGCTTTACCTGTTCGCATGCATGTTTTAGATGTGGGTCCGCTAGTTTCTACTCCAGTTAGTGCTTTAGTTAAGTTGCATCATGTCTGCCGTGTATGTGAGGTTTTCATTTATGGTCGAGTCTTACCAGTTGGTTTGGTAGCCTTAAATGTGAGTGGGTTCATTGTGATTTTGGGCATGAACTAGCTAGTTAGGCACGATGCTAGGTTGGATTATCATGGGAAGAGGGTAGTCTTTGCATTACCGGATGGTTCCGAGCTGATTTTTGAGGGTGAGAAGCGGATGATTTCTGCCAGTTTTGTATCATGTTTACAAGCTCAGAAGATGATGAGGAAGGGTTGTTCAGGCTTTCTAGCCTATGTTGTTGAGACTCCGAAGGAGGAGCCTAGACTTGAGGATATTCTAGTAGTGAATGAGTTCCCAGACGTCTTTCATGAGGATCTCCCTGGTGTTCCGTCAGATAGGGAGATCGAGTTTGTCATTGATCTAGAGCTTGACGTCGGGCCTATTTTAAAGGCTCCTTACAGAATGGCTCCAGCTGAGCTGAAGGAGCTGCATTCATAGCTGCAGGAGTTGTTGGAGAAAGATTTCACCCAGCCGAGTGTATTGCCATGGGGAGCTCCTGTTCTCTTTGTTAAAAAGAAGGATGGTTCTATGTGTTTCTGCATTGACTATAGAGAGATCAACAAGGTGACTATGAAGAACAGGTATCCTTTGCCCCGCATTGATGACCTGTTTGATCAGCTTCAAGGGGCTCAGGTTTTCTCAAAGATTGATCTGAGGTCGGGGTACCATCAGCTAAAGGTGAGTGAAAGTGACATAGCGAAGACTGCTTTCAGAACCCGCTATGGTCACTATGAATTTTTTGTGATTCCCTTTAGTTTGACGAACGCCCCGACAACCTTCATGGACATGATGCATAGGGTGTTCAAACCCTACCTAGACCGTTTCGTGGTCGTCTTCATTGATGACATCCTCATTTACTCGAGGAGTGAAGCTCAACACATGGAGTACTTGAGGATTGCATTACAGATTCTGAGAGAGAGGAAGTTGTATGCAAAGTTTAAGAAGTGTAAGTTCTGGCTGGCCAGTATTGCATTCTTGGGTCATGTGATCAGCAAGGATGGGGTTTCTGTGGACATGAAGAAGATCAAGGCAGTTGAGAACTGGGCGTGACCCACTACCGTTCATGAGATTCGTAGTTTCCGGGGTATGGCTGGGTACTACAGATGGTTCATGGAGGGCTTTTCCACAATAGCTCTTCCATTGACCAACCTCACAAGAAAAGATGTGAAGTTCGTGTGGACCGACAGGTGCGAGCAGAGTTTTCTTAAGCTGAAGAGGATATTGACTTAAGCGTCGGTCCTGGCTTTGCCGGCTGAGGGTGGTGGCTTTGTGATCTACAGTGATGCTTCACTGCAGGATCTTGTTTATGTACTGATGCAGCATGGCAAGGTGATTGCCTATACTTCGAGACAGTTGAAGGTCCATGAGAGGAACTACCCGACGCACGACTTAGAGTTGGCAGCCATAGTTTTTTCCTTGATATTGTGGCGGCATAGCTGTACGGGGAGTCCTATGAGATTTTTACTGATCACAAGAGCCTGAAATACATTTTCACGCAGGAGTTGAATCTGAGAAAGCGGAGATGGACAGAGCTATTGAAAGATTACGACCTGATGATCCAGTTTCACCCCGGCAAGACCAATGTGGTCGCCAATGCACTGAGTCAGAAGGAAGTTGGCAGTGTTGTATGTTTGACTGGATAGCCTCAGCTGATTGATGAGTTTGAGAGGTTACAGATACAGCTAGTTTAGGGCAGAGTGGATGGGATGATTTGTCAGCTCTTGCTACGTCCGACTCCGCGGGACTGACTACTAGCTCTGCAGCGAGACGATGTGGAGCTGCGTGTGATCATGGACAGTTTTAGGGATGGTTCAGAGTTTGATTTTGCCTTGGGCACAGACATAATCTTGAGGTTTCGGGGGCGCATATGCGTTCCTAGTGACGAGGAAGTGAAGACTGAGTTGTTGACAGATGCCCATTGTTCTTGGGCCAACATTCGTTCAGGCGCCACCGAGATGTATTATGATGTTCAGGAGAATTTCTGGTGGCGAGGCATGAAGAGATAGATAGCAAAGTTCGTTTCGCAGTGCTTGACCTGCCAGCAGGTCAAAGTTGAGCATCAGAAGCTTACGGGCAAGTTGAAACCACTTCTCATTCCTAAGTGGAAGTGGGAGAACATCACGATGGACTTTGTTACTGGGCATCCAGCTACCCGGACTGGCCACGATGCAGTTTGAGTGATAGTTGATCGGCTCACGAAGTCATCTCACTTCCTACCGATCGAGATGACGTTCTCTTTAGAGAGGTTGACTCGCCTCTACATGAGGGAGATTATTCGTTTGCATGGAACTCTAGTGTCCATTGTTTCAGATCGAGACCCAAGGTTTGTCTCCAAGTTTTGGAGGGCTTTTCACGATGCATTTAGGACGACTTTGAGTTTCAGCACAGCTTATCATCCTCAGCCGGATGGTCAGTCTGAGCGGACCATTCAGATTCTAGAGGATATGTTGAGAGCCTATTCTCTAGAATGGAAGAGGAACTAGGATGACCAGTTGCTTCTAATTGAGTTTTCATACAATAATAGCTTCCAGACCAGCTAGGGATGGTACCGTACGAGGCCTTGTATGGCAGGAGGTGTAGATTACCTACTTGTTGGCATGAGGTTAGTGAGCGTCACCTTTTGGGGCCCGAGTTGGTAGAGGATGCTAGCTAGAAGATAGCTGTGATCAGGGACAGACTTTTGACGGCGCAGAGTAGACAAAAAAGCTATGCTGACAACCGTCGTTGAGATCTTGAATTTTAGGTTGGGGATAAGGTCTTTCTGAAGGTTTCTCTGTAGAAGGGTGTTATCTGATTTGGCAAGAAGGGAAAGCTCAGTCCCCGCTATATTGGTCCCTTCGTGGTGTTGGATTATGTCGGTGATGTTTCTTACTGTGTTGCTCTACCGCCGTAGTTGGCTGAGGTGCATAACGTCTTCCACGTGTCGATGTTGAGGAAGTACGTGCATAGTCCTAGCCATCTCATTGATTTTAAGTCACTGCACGTCCGGGAGGACATGACCTACGAGGAGCAGTCGGTGGAGATTTTGGATCGTAAAGAGAAAGTACTTAGGACTAAGACAGTGCAGCTGGTCAAGATCCTTCGGCGCAACTATGACGTGGAGGAGGTTACATGGGAACACAAGAGCGAGATGCTCGAGAAGTACCCTCATCTCTTCTCAGGTGCGTGTTTCTTTGAGTTTTGTTCCGTTTGATTTCAAGGGCAAAATCCCCTTTTAAGGGGGGAAGGGTATAAGAACCAGTTCTTTAGGTTGGTTCTTGGTTTGAATTTCAAGGATGAAATTCTTTTAAGGGGGGAAGGATGTGATAAGCTGTCCGTTTTATTTTAATTCGGTTGGGTTTTCTTTCGAGATTCCTTCTAGCCCGACTGGGTGGATGGAAGCGGATGAGAGTTGGGGGACTTGAGTTCGAATCCTGCGGAAGGTGTTTTTGGGTTCTTTAAGATTTTATTTTGTTTTAGGGGAAGGGAAATGTCCCTTTTGCCCTTGTAATTCATGGAATCAGATTTTGGGGGTTAGGGATTTTAAACCCACGCAACCCCCATCCCCTCATTTTCTCCTCTTTTCTTTTCTTTCTCTTCTCCTTCCCCATTCTCACTCCACTCTCATTCTCTCCCGCTCTCTATTTTGCTTCAACAGCAGCAGCGACAAGCGAAGGGGAAGGCGGCAGCGACGACACGACATTGATCGGATCCCCATCTTCACGACGGTAAGATCCCGATCTTCCTTATCCCTCTTCCCTCTTTTAGTTGTTGAAGTTTTAGTGATTAATCGAAGACTTGATGGATCTCCATTCCCTTGTGTCTTCATGTTGATCGACCGACCATAGGAGAGGAGAAGGGTGTGCGCGCAACGTGATCGTTGTCAGCACCGATCGTGTTCATCGGTTCATCGTTAAAGGTTGGATTTTTATCCTTTTTACTTTTGTTTCGATCCATGGCTGGTTAGGGACAACATGAGATTGTGGTGATGGTTGTGATTCATGGGTTTGATGTTGTTGAATGTTGTCATGGACGGTTAAATTTAATGCACCATGTTTTGTTCGGTTTTCGGTTTGCCGTTTTTCACATTTTGCCTTTTCGATCATGAGCTTGTAGCGTGGATCACATGGCATGTTATGCTTTGGTTTAGTGCACATTTTGAAGTCTTTTTGTGACTTTGTTTCGTGCTTGTGTCGATGGTTTTAGATTGGAGTCGAGTTGTGTGTTGGTCTTCGTGTTTTCTGCAGAATTCATGTTTCTGGAGATAACATGGCCGTACTGTCTCCCGACACGGCTGTGTTTCGGGTTTCTTCGCGAGAGGTGTAGCGGAGAGCACGGACCGTGCTTAGCCAACAAGGTCGTGCTCTATTTACCCGTTTTTGTCAAACAGGGACGGTGTCGTACACGGCCAGCCATGTCGGCCATGTTCTACAGACACGGCCATGTTCTACCCAGGGTGCTGTTTTCGCATGTTTTTGTGTCATTTGAGTTTTCGTTTGTTTCGGGACGAGCTTTAGGCATTCCATAGGCATCGTTAGGCATGATTAAGTCTTGTTTTCGTGGTTTCCATGCTTGTGGTGCGTGTGGTGAGTTTTTTCTCCATGATTGGTCATGTAGGTGGTGACACGGTAGTGTACGGAGTGTGGTGATCTTGGCTAGTACGTGCTCGGATTTAGCGGGATTTCAAATGAGGGGTGTACACGACCTTACCTTTTCCTTTCTGCCTCCTTTTATTCTATCCTTGGACTCTTGATACCTCTTTATACACGGTTCATACTCTGTATGTCTTGTTTGTTGTCCACTCCTATGTTATGTCAATGATTCGCTCATATGGATAGTTGACTTGTCTTCTTGATTTGTCATGACGATTATCCATGATAGTATGTATCTGTTTGTGGGCCTTCTATGTTTGCACTTGTTTCTGCTGGAGTGGATGAGAGGTATCATGTGTGGATTGAAAAGATTTGAGGTGGATTCGATGGATGTGATTTTTGACTAAGCCCGAGGGATATGTCTCTTTCAGGGGTCGACTTCGGCCACACGGTTTACCATGTGTCGCAACGTCCTTAGGTCTTGACGTCGACCTGGACGGGGCCTGCCATGGCGTAGCAAGCTGGTCGCCATACTGGCTTGCACCTATGGACTTGGCGGGATATCCCATTTGTTCGCGACTTGAGCTAGCAGTATGATAGACTACGGGTTCTACCGAGAGTTTCTTTGTGGTAGACTACGGTTGCTACTAGATAGTAGACTACGGGTGCTACTATCGTATGTTTTGTGGTAAACTACGGGTGCTACTGTTCAGGTTATTAGTACATAGTGAGACGTACTGTTTCTTGGGAGATGGTGTGCGGTATCACGAGATGCACACGTGGTTTGAGGTTTCATGGTATGAGTGTTGTGTCGACTTGTTCTACTTGTCGTTGTTATGTTTATTTTTATCTCATATCATGATTCCTCCTGCTTCTATTCTGGACTTGCTAGTCTCATGATGGTATGACAGTGATGTGTGACTATTTTCTTATGTTTTTGTATCCTGTTACTGCCGTACGCTCTTTCATTTGTTCCATGAGTAATATTTGAGCCGGTGGAGGGTGCTATTTCCCTAGCACCTCCGCGCCGCGGGCTAAGGTGTTCGAGATGATATCTTTGCGTTTGATCTGGACCATCCCTACACCCTCATGGAACTCATCATCGTTAATTTATTTTAGCATGATTTGACATTCTACTTACCCTGTGTACGCCCCTAACTGAACGGTTTTGCAGGTGAGTAGGTTTCGGCTAGAAGGATGCAGCGGGGAGACGGATCTCGCGGCCTCTTAGGATTTGATCACCTCTGTCATGTTTTACTATTTTGTAAAAAATTTATGATTTTGGGTATTTCCGCACTTTGATGATTATTTAGTACAGTTTGGCCATGTGGTTTTTGGATGTTCTATTTGACCTTTGAGTAGTTGAGATTCACTCTGATTGTTTGGTAGACTGTACTTGACCTTTAGTCCAATTGGTGACCCCTTTGATGCATGATGCATTTTGTTAGACCAGACCTTTAGGTTAGATGGGTTTTTAGGCTTATGCGTGTCATGGTAGAGGTCCACGTGTCGTACGCCGGTCCATCCGGGGTGGGGTGTGACAAAGAGTTTGGGAAGACTTTCTGCACCACATTCATCAATGCCTGGTCTCTGTCAGTCACGATCACTCCTGACGCTACACGATTTTCGAAGAGTGTCTTCACTTTGTCAAGTGCCCATACAAAAGATTTTTCATCTCATTCTTGATGAATGTGAAAGCCACGTGAAAATTCTGGCCTGTCGGTGCGACTCCAACGACCTCTAATAATGGCAAATCAAACCGATTCGTCTTGTACGTGGTATCCATGACCAAAACAAAACCGAATAAGCGCAACAGATTCGTAGCCGTCGGTTGTATAAAGAATACATCACCCAATGAGTTCGTCCCGAACTCCTTCCTCGTGTACCGATAGTAATTATGATCCTTCAGCGTCCTCAAGAAGTATTAGATCGGCATTAGGTTCTCCATTTTTTCTCTTTTAATTTTTTACAGCGTATTCTCCACGTGTATTCCCGTGCTGACATTATCCGAATTATCCATCTTCGGCTGCTATAGGATCTATTTTGTCTTCATGTTACTACTGCTTATCTGTGCCACCTTTGCCAGCTCTTCTTTATTTAACTTTGCAGACGATGCATGCCATTGGTCGTAAATACTGGTTGGATGATTATGTCGGCCTTTTTTCGCATTCACTGTCACCGTTCACGTGCCATCCTTTTGTTCCACTCCTACGATCCCAAACGAAAATTGATTTTTTTTATATCTGTCTTCTTTCGTCTGCCTTCCTTGACGGTGTCGGTGTATCTATAAGAACCGCTCCTCTCACATCCAAAGCATATCTAACCTTTTCCTTTTTCACACCATGATTTCTTGGTATGTTCGATCGTAAACCACATCTTATGTCCTGTCTCAGTTGTTCTCACCCATTGCTCCATTTCTACATGAGTCTGAAATATCTCATCTGTCTGAAAATAATGGCTCATATTTAGATATTTTTCTTTTGTTTCTTCGTCTTCAGCTGAGAAATAGATATCCTGTTTTATAAACCAAACAATTATTAACACTAAATTTGGAATCACAATTAAATGTCAGAATGCTAAAAATTCATAAATTAAAACTGATATACGCGTAAAAAATACACCAGGTACGTGGTGGATACCGGGACGCATGGACCCCACCGCTGACACGTGGAAGGGTGACGTGGACCGTTAGAGCGAGGAACATTCCACGGGTACAGGGAGGATGCATATAAGTTCGGGATGAATGCGTGGAAAGGGACGAGCTTCACCGGATTCGACTGACACCAGTCGGCCGACCAAGAACACCAAGACCGGTCACTGACCGGTAATGGCCCTCAAGGCCGGTCACCGGCGACCGGGCAGTCGCCCATGGCATGGCTCGCCTGGACGCACGTCCGGCCTTCACCATGCAGCCACATGGCCATACGGAGCTGGGCATCTCTCCCTGGCAGGTCACCAAGAACGGCCAGGTCACCCAGACCGGTCACTACACCGGCGGCCGGGCAGTCGCCCATGGCATGGCTCGCCTGGACGCACGTCCGGCCTTCACCATGAGGCCACATGGCCATACGAAGCCAGGCATCTCTCCCTGGTCGGTCACCAAGAATGGCCAGCTCACCCAGACCGGTCGTAGTGACCGGTCTCGATTCCTCGAAGCTCGACAGGCCCATGCAAAGAAGATCGGGGTGCACAACATGATCGTCGATGTGCTCCTC
>JAOWBR010187659.1:0-10303 GCA_028571145.1 Dionaea muscipula | reverse complement strand
AGCTCAGCTTGAATTTTTTTTTTTTTCAATAGCAAACTAAGACTAAACATCAGAATTTCACAACAAAGGATTAGATTATACAACAAAGGATCAAACATTGCTGAAGACTTGAAGAAACTGATTCTAGAGAATCAGAGAAGAGGAAGTCTGGAATTGGAAGTGACAAATGAAGAGAGACAAGTAAGTAATTCAGGTAACTCAGTGCTTCAGACTTCAGTTAAGGGGACGTGAGGAGTGCAGATACATAAATAGATGGCTGGACGGTAGAGATTAAATTTGTCAGATGATGATCAATGATCTTGGTTAAAATGTATTGGTAAGCACAATATTTATATTTTAAAATAATAACGAGAAAGAAAATAACATCGAGCCGAGTTATATTGAGTATTTATCGAGTTGAATATATCACGAGTAGTTCAAAAAATTTCGAGTTACTCACGAATCTAATGAGCCGAGAATGTGATTGCTTAAACTCGGCTCATTAAATAAACGAGCTCAAAAAAAACTCGGCTCGACTCGTAATATTAACGAGTTCGAGTTCGAATGAGCTTCAATCGAACCGATCTCGAATCTTTTTCGAGCTAATCTACTCGATTTACGGTCCTATTTATGTGTGATTTTTTTTTTAAAAAAATTAAATAAGCTTTTGCATGGATACTGTACCAGACTGAACTTTATATTCTCGAAGTTCTATCAATACCAAACATTTCGATACAATATTGATATTATTATTGGTTCGGTACGATACCATACCGTATACGATCCATCATCCATATCCAGCCATTCGATTCCCACAAGGGCCAAATAAAAAAACAGGAAAAAAAAGGGGAAGACGACGGTTCAGATCAATACGACGTCGTGCTCTATGCTGAAACAGAAACGTATGCCCGAAATTTGAATTTGACAATGGGCAGGGGATCCCGCTTTCCTTTCATCTTCCGTCTCCTGTCTGTGCTGCGTCAGTGGTGATGAAATACAGTGAAAATGGCGACGATGGAGAAGCTGTTCATGGAGATCTTCGAGAGGAGGGACAGGATAATCGAGCAATTGAAGCAGCAGAAGCAACTCTTTGATCAACACCTCGCTTCCAAGCTCTTAATCAACGGCGTTACTCCTCCTCCATGGCTCCTCTCCTCCTCCGATTTCTCTCATCCTCCTTCATCGACAAACCCCTCTGGTAGTATCTTGTTACGCGGTGGCGTTTTCTGGTTCAGTTCCTCTTAGTAATCTACAATGTGTGAAGAAATTTAACTTCCTTCTCTTTCTTGCTGGAGATTCTAATATTATAAATTAGGCCTATTTTTTTTTCTAGGTTACTGCTTTCAGTATTGTTTCGATTCATAGGGTAAATCAACAAATTGATTGGTGAATTTGTGGTGTGAAGCCAGCTTGTGGTGTAAATAAGGCTTCATGCAATTGGGATTAGGTTTATCCGTTTAAGATGCAATTACCCTCCTGAATTAAATTAATCCGGTTAGCTTGTGCATGTGGAAAGCTTCTAAATGGAACTGACATACTTCTCAGTCAGTTGACTTTGCAACACTTGCAATTGGCATTGACCCCATGCCAATTTTGGTGTGCTTTCCTTACTTGAGTCTTCCATCGTTACCCTAGGTGTGATGGATCATGTAAACAATAAGAGGTGTTGGGGAACTGAAAAGTAACTTGTGGAAGAAAATTAGATTTTGATGATTGGACAGTGAGCTATAGGGAACTTGTGAGGTGTTTATAAACATGCCTCTTGGGCTCTTGGAAATAATAACTGCGTGAATTTGTGGATTGGATTTTCTTACGCACTATATTTGTCGATTGATAGCCGACAGTCAACATATTATATTTGTTAGATCTCTAGACATGTACCCTAACGGATACATGTGGCCAACCCCACCTAGTGAGATTTGATCATGAGAATGATGACTATTAAGGAACCAACTTTACTAAAAGGTCAACCTTGTATTAGAAGATTCGTAAATTATATTTATCTTAACACGTCCCCTCACACGAATGTCTCTTTTAGGCTTGAAGCGTGAACTATACATTGACCCACCTCATACCAGGTGTTAAACAAATAGGGGTCGCGCTCACATGATTTGAACTCGTGACCTTTGGTCACGCCTATTCTAATACCATGTTAAGGAACCAACTTTACCAAAACGTCAACCTTGTGCTAGAAGACTCATGAATTTTATTTATCTTAACAATGGCGATGACATGATGATTTTCTAACTGACAGTTGCCCTCTACTTTCCCTGGCAGAGTTAAAGAAAGCGGAGCTTATTTCCGGGCTGCTTCTTCCACATCCTCGGCTTATACTCCCTCATCCCAATGGCCGATGCTCTTTGTACAGTAAGCATGTTGCAACAGCAACAGATGCCGAGCTACCAAAGAATTTATGTACTGGAACTTCTAGTCCTACAGAACAATTGAGTGTAAAAAGTTCTGGAGTTCCTTCTCTGCTTCAACTAAGAGGCACTGAAGATGCATTAAGTTATGTTGCTTCCACTCCTCAAGATAAGGCAGATGAAAAGTTAAAAAACGTTCACTCTGAATTGGATCAATCATTGGCCAGGATACAGAGGTCGAGATCTCGACAAAAGGCTTTCGAGCTTCGCAATAGTGCCAAAACAGGTTCCAAAAGCACTTTGGGAAAGGAAAACAATCCTGGTGTTTGCGCCAGTGATACAGCTTGTGGACAGTCTGTTCACCATATTGACTTTCTGGAGTGTGCTAAGCCTTCTGCTTTCTCTATTGAACATGGACTAAAGGAGGAGGTAATTGAACATTGTGGTAAGGGAAATAACGTTGATGATTGTAATAGTGTTGTTGAAGACTCTGCAGTTGATTCGGGGTCAAATTTGTTGGGTGATGCTGCTCCCAGGAAAGAGGTGGATGTTCAAGCATGTAGTCCACAGCTTCTTAGTGGCATGTTTGTGAAGCCAGAAAAACTTGATCTTGATCATGTAGAAGAGAGTTATCTGTTTGAAGTCCCTGATTCCTGCCCGGAAATTAGTGAAAAGGGTAATCGGCCTAGGCGTAATATGTTTGGTTCTGGCAGTGGCAAGTCGCCTGTAACTGTCTGTTCTCTTGTACAGGAAGGAACATCTCATTGCATGCAGGACTCCATAATGAAGCAGCAGAATATGCACAGCATCCAAGCAAATGTTGATAGGAGTTCTACGCAAATGCAACATGACCCTTTAACTAATGAAAACATGGTTCAAATTGCTGGCGAGGATCTTGACTGTCATCCTTTTCATGCTTCGCCTATTGGCAGAGATTCCATTGTCTGTGCTCGATCATCTTCACCCATGGGAGCTGTGGAGGAACCTGGTAATGCATTTCCTGAAAGTAAAAGCATTTCGGCATCGGATTCTTCTACCCTTAAAGTTGCTGCATGTTTGCAGCTAAGAGGAGAGTCAGTGGATGTTAGTTTGCTGAACATGCATCTTGAAGCAGCAGATCCTAGCCTGATTAACTTAAAAATAGATGAGCAGATAGACTTGTCTTCTCAGAAGCATGCCCATTATCATGAAGGCACACAAAGTCCTGAACAAGGAACAGTTGATGCTATCATAGACAAGGTTGATGCTGATCCAGCAGTGAGTTTGCCATTTCAGAGGCATGGAGGTCTGCTTGAAGCAGAACAAGCTGATGTTGCTTCTTCTATTGAGGGAATTACCCAAGCTTCTTTTTCATGTGTTGACTGTAAAGCAGTAACAGATCCTCAAATACGAGTGCATGATTCTTTGACATCTTGCAGAAGGGGCACTGGCTTTGAGAGAACATCTCTGATTGAGATAACTCCTGCTATTTCTGGGAATGATCCTGAGATGGGCTGCCGTAGAGCTCAAAACACCGAGCTTTTCCATGCCCAATTCTTGACTGATGCAAACGTTGGCAGTTGTTCTAAAGCAAATGTGATTGGAGTCGGCTCCTCCAGAGCTCAACCTGTAGAGAAGTCTGGGATCACCAACTGCTGTTCCTCTGCTATTGGGTTTTCTTGGCCTCAGGTTAAGCGAAGGAAGATTGAAAGTGAGCTGTTAAGTTTCAAGTCCGCTGGCACAAGATCAAAAGATCATCTTCAGGAAATCTACCATGCGAATAGGTCCATGTGCATTGCAAAACATCAGTCTCTGGGTCTTCCAGTGCAGTTCAGTATGCCTCACAATGCGGATGTTGCCCTATCAAATAGTGATTTCCTTGACACAGGAGGTCAATCTGATGATGCAGAACTGTTGCATATTGAAGATAAACCTCTCTCTAATATGTCAGAAAACCTGCTGAGCTCTGCTCAAATAATCTTTGACGATGGAAAGTTTCTTCTGGAAAAGGATGATTTGGATGCTTCTGTTGTGTCCCCACAGATGGAGTTCATGGATGTAGTTGGATCAGATCAGATCACACCCATGCTCGAGGCCTTCATCACCAATGGGGAGAGGGGTGGTGCGAAGGAGTCTGAAGATTCTATTAGCTTTGAGAGATTTTACCTTTCAAGTAGTAAAATAGAACAGGCTAGTTTCCTTGAGCAGCTTTGCAGATCCGCGAAGTTGAGCACCCCATTATCCCATTTTCCATGTGAAGATGAATATTGTAGGATGCCAAGCATTCACCACTCCTTGCCTAATGGGCTGCTTGAAAAAGTTGACTTGAGCAGGCTCCCCATGGATGACAGTTCTGATCAGGTATTAGAGGCTAACTCTCTTGGCATATCTGGTGACATTAATGGTCCTTCAACAGGGAAATCATATTCAGATTGCCCTCAACTTCCCAGTGCTCGATTGGGCTGGGGTATTAGGAGATCCTTCTTCTCCCCTATTGATAAGAGCTTTGAAGGAATCTCATCTAGAACTGGTGGTTCTGATAAGCTAGCTAGCTCCAATCCTGACCTGACTTGCTTCCGTATAGAGGAAGACCCTGAAAGCAGTGATGAACATATCAACATGAAAGAAGTAGAAGATGCGTACCTGGAGGAAAAACGCTCAGGTGCAGGATCTTGTTCGGTTACACAAGAACCACTTCATGACATTACCGCAGAACATATCAATCTCAATTCAGATACTGCAGCTGAGAAACACAGTTCAGAATCTATAAGCTCAGAGACAACAGACGGTAAGATGCCAAAAAGGTCCATCCAGAAGAATGGAAACTGCGACACTCTAAGCAAGGGAAGAGATATGGAAACAGATGACAAAAGTTACTCAATGGGTGCCAGCAGCATGAAGAAGCAAGCTACCACAATCAAAAGCAGGTTGAAAAACCCACAAGTGTCTGGAAAGGGTAGTCTAAGAAGAGAAGGCATGATGTTGTCTGAGAAAGAATATAAAGGTACTAATATAGTCTCCAATATGATATCTTTCCTTCCACTTTTGCAGCAAGAGCAAGCAGCTGGGATGGCATGCAATATGTCTTACTTCTGGTTCTTAAAGCTGCTAATATGTTCATTTCAAGTACTTTTGACCATTTCATATTCAGTTTACAACTGGTAGTGACTACAATGCTCAAAATTCTAGTTCCCATAAATCTTCTGCTTTAGTTAGACAACTCATTCTCAGTTCTTGTGTTTGCTACTTCATCCTGTCTCTCATTTTCTTGATCATCTGATTGCTGTTTTTCATAAAATAAATCCTAACTTCTAGTTCTCAGCTCTGTTGGCTTTACTGTTCAAATCTTCATCTTGTAAAATTCTATCTTTCCTCTCCCTTTCTCAATCCCACTCCAGCTTGGTAGTTTTCAAGGAAATTTAGAACTTCAACTGCAATCCTGGCAGGAAAGAGAGACAAGAAAGTGAAGGCTCTTGAAGCTGCAGAGGCTGCTAAGCGTCATGTGGACAAGAGAGGGATTGAACGTAAGCAGAAGAAAGAAGCTTTAGAGCTTGAACGAGCTAGATTGAAGCAAGAAAACCTGAGGCAAATGGAGCTGCAGAATAAGTTAAAGGAAGAGGAAAGAATGAAAAGTGAAGCTGATAAAGCAAGTAAGAGACCAAGGGGAGAAGAGGAGAGGAAAGAGAAGGAACAAAAAAGAAAGCGTTTTGATGAGGTGTGGAGACAAGAAAGAGAAATGTCGGAGAGAGCACTAGGAGTTCCGAAAGAACACAGTGGCAAATTTCCTGTAGGAACTTTTCTCCTTAATGGCTTAAAATTATAATTCATATGCTGATGTTAGCTCTCCTCTAAGCACCTATGTTAATATTCGCAGGGTGAAACATGGTATGGTACTACAAAGTGCTATCTAGAGGAGAAAAAGCATGGGTCCATGGAGGAAGAAGTTTCAAGACAACTTTTGAAACAACTGAATAGTGTTGGGATTTCACAAAGCAACTCTGAAGTGCTATCTATTAAGGATCACAAAGCTGCTACTGGTTCTTATGATACTAGAAAGGTAATTATTTTGGATACCCTATCATTTACCTGCAATCAGATTTTCGATGGTGCTGCTAGGATCGTAAATAGTCAATATTGAGGAGTGACTAGTGAGCCGATGCAACTTCCTACAATAATGGGTAAAAGTTGCTGGAAAAAGTTAGTTGAGTCCCTTAGGAATGAAGATCCCTGAGGATGTAGCAATTCCTTTGATTTCAATATTGGGCATATGCAAATTTCTACATAACTTCCTTGATCATGTTTTGTTGCACAATGTGGTTTTTGGGAAATGGAAATCAATGAAAGATACAATCTCCAGCAAAATATGTAAGCATCTTCTTCTTCTGGAACACCATCCGTTTCTCTCTGGGAAACAGGATCCTTGTTTTATAATGCATTAGGGTGAGAGAACTGATCATATGTTATTAGTCCTTATATCATATCAAATCTCTCTTTCGTAAAATTATTGGCGTACCATGCACTTTATAGTTGGCAAAGTAAAGCCAAAAATCTACGGAATAGCATGATAGATAAAGTTTACGATAATTGGTCAACATTCATCAATGACGTTCTGCTGTTGAGTACACCATAGTCAAAGATAAATCCTAGCGGTGATATTTTCTAGAATGTTTCCTCCAACTATTTTCCTAGTTTGTGATGTTCTGATGACGTTTCCTTCATCTCCTAAGGGACAGGGCAATGAGATTGCAGGATGTTCTACTCCTATTTGTGGAGAAGATGAATTTTCCAATATTATCATGGCAAGTCAAGAAGGATCCTATGAGATATCACCATACCAGGGATCAGAAGATGAAGATGAAGAGGTGGATGAGAGGCAGAACAAAAAGTTTATCCCAACATGGGGCAGGTTTGGATCCTGACATGGCATTTTAAAGTGAATTTGTAGTGACAGTTTGATATACTAGTCCTAAAACATTTTCATGATACAAACATACTCCTGCCAAATAATATATGTGTCTGTTGGTTTAGTGTTAAAATAAATATAATTCATGTATCTTCTACTATTAGGTTGATCTTTTGGGAGAGTTGGTTCTTTAACATGGTATCAGAGTAGGCGTGACCAAAGGTCACGAGTTCGAATCTTACGAACGCGACCCCCCATTTGTTTAGCATTTGGTATGAGGTGGATCGGTATACAGTTCAAGCTTCAAACCTAATAGAGACATTCGCGCGAGGGGGGAGTGTTGAGATAAATATAATTCATGGGTCTTTTACCATAAGGTTGATCTTTTGGTTCCTTAACATTTAGGCAGTCTGCTAGATCATAGATGTATAGCATCTCATAACGTTGTCTTTCTGTCTCTCCAGTAAAAGTTCAGTGGCACTATCATTATCTGCTATGCAAAATGTTGATCCAGAAGTGATATTCCCTCCCGGGAGTTTTTGCAGTTTGGATGAAGGTAATATGATATCACTCAAACTCAATTATATTTTTGGATGTGCACTTCACTTCACTTTACTTCAC
Organism: Dionaea muscipula; assembly: GCA_028571145.1. NCBI lineage: Eukaryota > Viridiplantae > Streptophyta > Magnoliopsida > Caryophyllales > Droseraceae > Dionaea > Dionaea muscipula. The sequence continues at coordinate 2,458 of JAOWBR010187659.1, read as the reverse complement.
ACCAATTGGATACTGAACTGAAGAACTTCTGTTTCTTGTTCCAGTTTTATTGCCCAGAAAGCCTCAGCACAAACTCAGTGCAGGATTGCAAAGATAATGCAGCTTAATTTATGTACTCTGCTCCGCTTGTTGAATTTGAATAGACCCAGTATCTTCTGCAGCAAGTGCAAGACCAGGTAAATTGAAATCTCAGATTATCCAACATAATCCAGAGGTAAGACAATTCGAGATTCTAATATCTCTTATGTACTTCAGTACTTATTCGAACTTGTTCCAAATAGAAATCAGGAATTTCTCCTTATGGATAATTATTACCAACATAAGGATATGTTGTAATGAAGTTGTTCTGCAAAGTTGTGGTAAGTAATAGGGAAAGAAATGCAGGAATTTCTCGATGATTTCTTTTTTTTTTTAATAACTCAAACGTCTGGACACTTGCAGAGAGTCCAATTAAAGCTGAGATATTTTCTCATACGTTCTTGGCCTAATAGAGCATTTGTTAGGAGAAAGTCTATCAAATCATTTAGATCTTCTATATAATAAATTGATGAAAAAGGGTAATGTTTTAAAGTTAGTGATTATTTTCAATATAATATAAAAAATATGGAAAATGTTTTTCTTTTAGAGAGACAGTCATAAATTAGTTAGGTATAAATTTATTTAATTAAATTCATACATCGATTAATATAATGAAATAGTTTGAAAAAAATATTAAATCATTCATGTTCTATGTTTTTATTTTGACAAAACTATCTATCATACATTGAATAAAGGATTTTGAATTTTTGAATGAAAAACAATTTTCTATCTTACATGGCCATATGAAGAAATATGATTGGTTGATAAAAAAAATTTTGTAACATAATCTATCTATTCATTTCTCTCTCTCTTCCTTATTTCCTTTTTTTTTTTCCTGAGTCCCATCTCCCCACTTTGAAAATGTTGTCGTTTTTTTGAAAATTTTTCCCGGTTTACAGGAATTGTAGAAGGATCATACATTGAAAACTATCTTGAAAATTCAGCTTAATTCTCTAGCTTTTGCACTGATACTCTTAAAAAAAATCACGGAGGCGATCAGCACCTAAAACCCTTCAGAGACGATTATCAAAGCCCAGATCCGATGGAGATGAGGCGGCTGCGACCGACGGAGGGAACCCGATCGGCTCGGGGAAGGAGTGAATGTTGATCCGGAGGTGACTCCGATCCGTTCCAAATAAAGAAAATCTGGGACCTAAGATGGATAAGCAAACAGGTCAGAGGGTACACCAGGATGTGACCCCGGGAGACCGCTCCGATGCTTAGGTTAGCAAGTGACTCTACGGTATAAACATATTATTTATAAAATCCGGAGCTGCCTTTTTGCAGGTTCTCAGATTCATAGGTGGCGACCTGCGATCTACCACCTAAAGAGCAGGATCTGACAAATTTGACCGATTTGATAGCTTGTGACGTAAGTTTGATGTATAAGACGACAACGGAATTTTTCAACCGTTATCATATAGTATCATCAATATTTTTTTATATATAGTATTTATATATATTTGATGCAAATAAAAAATTTAGAAATTGTATTAGAAGTATATTTGTTATACAATTCGAATAAATTGATTGTATATCATATAAAATATGCATATCACGTACATATTATGAAAAAAGTACACATTTACATATTTAATAACAATATGTATTTTTATTTTTTTAGTATTTCGGTATGGTATCGGTATTTGAAGAATTAGATACCGATACCATACCAAAATTTTGGTATTTCGGTATGGTATTGTACCGATACCGAAATTTTTATATTTTTCGGTATGGTATCGGTATGATTTCGGTATGGTACAGTATTTTGGTATATTTTTTCATCCATAGGTGAGGATTAATGACATGGATTGATGACGAGAGAAAATTAAATATTGATAAAAAATAACAAAAAATCCAAAAAAATTAAAACATCACCCCACCCCACCCGTGTATAGTAAAGGAACAAAAAGAAAAAAAAAATTCAACATCACCCGTATACGGCAAAGGAAAAAAAAAGAAAAATAAAAAGATAAAAGTCACCCACCCGTCCCATGTACCCTAAAGAAAAACAAAAAAACAAAAACATCACCCACCCATCCCATCAATTTGGGATGGAGGGTGTAATTATAAATTTACGAATTTAATTGTTATGTTTTTCTTGGGAGAGTTGGTTTGATTCTGAAGGGTTTTGTGTAAATCTCTCATCGAGCTCCTTTTTTTCCCTCATTGTTTTGAGTGGTAAAATATTAAGACCTTAAAAGGGTGAGGGAAAAAAAAGAGTAGTCAAAATATTGTCTTTCTGTAGATGAATAGTGTAATTATCAGCAAGCTTTCAATTAGTTAGTCATGAAACCATGCAATTCCTTATTTAGTCAGTGTGTGTTAGACCTTGCAACATTTAATCCGAACCGTAAATCCGATCCAACCTGTTGGTCCC
>JAOWBR010187648.1:0-10304 GCA_028571145.1 Dionaea muscipula | reverse complement strand
GTCCTTCCTCTCACATTTTGCTAGCTCGGCAATTACAAGGTGCACAGCGCCCAGCTTATTCCATATCAAACAACAACTGGATGAGTCACTACGTGCCTTCATGGCTTGCTTTAACGCAACCTATATTTCTATCCCAAGAATCAATGAGGATGTAGCACTTGCAGCTGTCTTACACGGGGTACAACCAGGGCAGTTCTTTGATAGCCTTTCACTGGCACCCCCGGCTAACTATGCTGACATGTTGAAAACGTGTTCGATCCTTTATCCGTTTGGAGGACTTGGCGCGTGGGCAGCATGAGTTGAGTGTTCCAACCTCTGCAGTCGCATCTACAGCCTCCAAAGCTCCTCAATTGGACAAGAATTCCGGGAAGGGCAGCTTCAAGTTTAAAGTTCCCGCATCCAGTGGAAAGAAGGGAAGCATGGATAGTATTGCGTGACGTGATCGCCCTATGTCGCATTATCAGAATTACGCACCTCTTAGCACCAGTTGAGAGCAGATTCTAGCTATAGAGCGATCTCATTTTGAGAATCCTCTAGGTTAACCTCTCCAGCTACCAAACAGAATAGGGATAAGTGGTGTCTGTTTCACAAAGATCACGGCTATGATACTGAGCATTGCTGGGATTTATGGGACCAGATTGAAGCCTTGATTCAGCGAGGAAGCCTTCAAAAGTACAAGCAGGCTAAGGATAACTGCAAGTCCAATTCCAATAAGAGAGGAAGGGGTGATAGGAGTCTGAGTCCAGAGAAGTCCCAGGATTCGCCTTCAGGGGCTTCCAATGACAGGTATTGCGGTAAGAAGCCCAATGGGCTAGCCACTGTTAACACCATTTCGGGGGGAACGGCTAGTGGGGGCGATAGCAATAAGCAGCGAAAGCGTTATGCGCGACAAAACTTTGTTGGCTACGTTTCAAGAAAGGAAGAGGTGGGTCAATCCTCTTCGGGGGGAGTCCCGACCATCTCTTTTTCTGATTCTGCAGGGGTTCGATTTCCGCACCAGGATGCAACAGTCATCTCAGCAGTAATAGGCAACGCTAACCTTTGTAAGATCTTGGTTGACAGTGGAAGTTCGGCGGACATCTTATTTTTTTCATGCCTTCCAGCGATTACGCCAGGTGACTAATATGGAGGGATATCCACTGAGCCCAGTTGCAACTCCCTTGACAGGATTTAACGGGTCGACTGTGAAAGCCTTAGGAGAAGTGATTCTTCCTGCAGCCTTTGGTAATACTGATGTTACCAAAGAGCACCTGGTTAAGTGGTTAGTAGTGGACATACCGTCGGCCTACAATGCAATACTGGGAAGACCTACGCAAATTGCATTGCAGGTAGCACTCTCACCTTGTAACTTACTTATGAAGTTCCCCGTTGGGGATCAGATCGGTGTTTCTTTCGGGGATCTGGACGCAGCCCGGGAGTGTTACGTCATTGCTCTCTTACTGTCATATCAGTTTTTGGAACCAGAACAGCCTAGCCGATCTGCGGTCCACGACCTGGATCTTCAGCCAGAGCATTTGCTCACTACACTTGAGCAACCTTCAGCAGAGGGGGATAGACCGGAACCTATGGAGAATTTAATATCATTCCGCCTGAAAGCAACAGAGCCTGATTCCAATCTTCAGCTTGGCGGGTTGATGGATCCACAGGTATGGGACTGTATTGAACATTTTTTGCAGGTTAATATAGATGTTTTCGCATGGTCAGCTTCAGCCATGCCAGGAATCCCACGGGAGGTAGCAGAGCATAGCTTGGGAGTTGATCCCAGTGTCAAGCCTGTTAAACAACATAAGCGAAGGTTTGCCCCGGCCATAAATCAAGTCGTTCAGGACTCGGTGGACCAACTCCTTGCAGCTGGAGTTATACGGGAGGTTCTCTACCTAGATTGGTTGGCCAATCCAGTCATTGTAAAGAAGGCCAACGGTAAGTGGCGAATGTGTGTCGATTTTACAGATCTCAACAAAGCTTGTCTGAAGGATAGCTACCCTCTTCCGGATATCGATCTATTAGTCGATGCTACCTCAGGGCAGGGACTGCTTAGCTTTCTGGCCGCGTATTCTGGGTACCATCAAATCCACATGCGGAAGGCAGATGAGGAAAAAACGTCCTTCATAACTCATGCTGGCACATATTGTTATACCCGCATGCCATTTGGCTTAAAGAATGCGGGTGCCATAAATCAACACCTTGTTAATCGCATGTTCAAGCCACTGCTTGGCTCGGTTGTTGAGGTATAAGTTGATGATACACTTGTTAAGAGTGAGGAGGCTATAGCCCATGTTTCGACATTAGAGATTCTGCGAACTTATGGAATGAAGCTCAATCTGAAGAAATGTGTATTCGGTGTCACATCCGGAAAATTTCTAGTCTTTGTGGTATCAAAGCACGGCATTGAGCCTAGCCCTGCACAGTTAACAGCTATCAAAGAAATGCAGCCTCCACACACTGTTCGAGATGTCCAAAACTTGGTTGGCCCGGTTGTTGCACTTAGCCGTTTTGTCTCAAAGTCAGCTGAAAAGGGCTTACCATTCTTCCGCATCCTTCGAAATCAAAAAGATTTTGCATGGAATTCAACTTGTCAGGCAGCGTTCGAGGAGCTTAAGGCATATCTTAGCTCTCCTCCGCTCTTATCCAAACCACTGCAAGGGGAACGGATGCTATTGTACCTTATTATTTCCCCATTTGTCGTCAGTTCTGTGTTAGTACGGGAAGCTGGCAATACTCAACTCCCGGTGTTTTATACCAGCAAGGTCCTTCATGGAGTTAAGGAGCGCTATCCATTACTAAATAAGTTGGCTCTTGCCTTAGTGATGGCATCTCGCCGCCTACGCCCATATTTTTTGTCTCATCCAATTACTGTGTTGATTGATCGTCCCCTCCATCAAATTTTGCATCGCCCGGAGGTTTCTGGACGATAAGTCAAGTGGGCAGTGAAGCTCAGCCAGTATGATCTTACCTATCACTCACGCCCGACAATTAAGGGCCAGACTTTGGCAGACTTTCTGGTCGAGTGTACAGGTTTCTCCGCTCGGTCACCTGTTAGCATCCCTTGAGTTCTACATGTGGATGGCTCTTCTACTAAGGGCAGAGGTGGTGTCGGTCTCGTTTTAACCAACCCCGAGGGGGTGGTAGTGGTAGAGTATGTCATTCGCTTCGACTTTGCACTTACTAACAATGACGCCGAATATGAAGCACTGATTGCTGGTTTAAAGCTCGCCCGGGAGTTAAAAATTTCTTCTCTGCAAGTTTTTTATGATTCTCAACTTATAGTCATTCAGGTGAATGGAGAATATCAGCCTGAGAAGTCCACTATGGAACAGTATAAGGAGTTGGTCCGGCAGTTAGTAATTCAGTTTGAGGCCGTGAAGGTCGTCACGATTCTGAGGTCACAAAATGAGAGGGCCGATGCACTTTCTCGTCTAGAGATTGGCCATGCTTGCTTTGAAAGGACACTCTTTGTTGAGTGAATGGCATAATGGAGTATCCGGCCCATAGCCACCGTCCTACCTATTGCGTCAATGGAAGAGAATTAGAGAACTCCAATTGTAGATTACCTTCTAACTGGCCAGACTGCAGATGGTAAGCTTCCCAAGCTAGCTGTAAGATTTCATGTTATTAATGGCGTGCTTTACAGAAGACTCTTCCAGCATCCTTATGCTCGATGTTTAGGAAAGGCAGAAGCAGAATATGCTATGCGGGAAATCCATGAGAGATCCTATGAAAGCCATCAGGCAGGACGTACACTGGCGCACAAGGCACGACAACAAGGTTATTACTGGCCTAACATGACTCAAGAGGCCACAACCTTTGCGCGCCAATGTATAGCGTGTCAAAAACATGCACGTTAGATACATGTTCCTGCAGTGCTAATGACCCCTATTTACAGCCCTTGTCCGTTTGCAACTTGGGGAATAGATATTCAAGGGCCTTATCCGCCTGCTTCCGGCGGTAGGAAATTCCTGATAGTAGCGATTGATTACTTCACCAAGTGGGTTGAGGCAAAGCCAGTCACCCGCATCACAGGAAGGGAGGTGGAGTTGTTTCTCTGGAGGAATATTATATGTCGATTCAGCATCCCACGAATCATCATCTCTGATAATGGAACCCAGTTTGAAGATAAGCGGTTTCAGCGGCTTTGCTAGGAGTATGAGAACATCCACCGCTTCACCTCTATTGCCTACCCACAGTGTAATGGGCAGGTTGAGGTTACCAATCGAACCATTCTTGATGGCTTGAAGGCCCGAGTAACCCAAAGCAGGGCAGAGTGGGTTGAGGAACTTCTGACCATCCTATGGGCATATCGCACAACTCCTAGAGCTTTGACAGGAGAGACACCGTTTAGCCTTACCTTCGGAACAGAGGCTGTGGTTCCAGTCGAGATTGGCCTCCACTCTATGCGGGTGGAGTTGTTCTCTCCAGACTTGAATGATAAAGCCCTGCGGCAGAATCTCAATCAGCTTGAAGAACTGCGTGACATAGAAACTACTCGGATTGCAGCCTATAAGCAACGCACGGTGCAATTCTTCAATAAGCGAGTTAAAGGATGATAGTTCCAAGAGGGTGATCTGGTCCTTCGGGAGGCAAAATTCGAAGGTCCGAGAGAGACTGTCGGGAATCTCTCTGTGAGTTGGGAAGGGCTATATAGAGTGACAGAAGTTTTATGCCCAGGCACCTGTCGCCTTGAGGATCTCGATGGCAGAACTATATCAAGAACTTGGAATGTACAACACCTACAAAAGTTCTACCAATAGGTTGTAATATATGGGTTACTTTTGTTAGTCTTTGAATACATGCAGATGATCAATTCTTGAATCAAGATTGTAATCCTACTCATGGATATCCTCAAGAAGGATTCCCGGGTTCGTTAAGTTATGAACTCGAAGGCTATTAATGCATGGAAAGAGGTAGCTCTATTGGTACAAGAATGCCAGGCTGACCTTATCCTCGTAATAGTATATAAAACCATAATATGCAATAGCTCTATTGGTGCAAGAACGCCAGGCTATCTACACATATAACTATAGTATGCATAATGTGAAATGGCTCTAAACATGTAAGAGACCAAGAACGCACATGAACGCAGATGTATTTGAAGAAACTAAAGGCAAACAAAACAAGTTACTTCTTCCATTCCATTCATACTTCAAAAAGGGGTACATCAAGGTAAATGGAAGAACAAAGATTACAAATCTAGCTATCTATATCTAGATTCTCGTCATCTCCTCCCTTCAGAGGGTCAGAAGCCTCTTCCATGACTTTTGCAGGAGAGCGACCTGCGGGGTCGGTAGGTAGGGTGTGGGTTGCGGGGTCCTGTGGGGCGTCGTCAGTACGGTCTAAGAGCTGACCCTCCTCGACCTCCGGTTCAGAAGGAAGGTTCAGAGCCACGTCCTGGCGACCTGGTAATCAGCCCGAAAGAAGGCGTTCCCTTTCGGGTCAATCCCAATGTCGGCAAACTCCGGATCACTCCTTAACCACAGCGACCTCTTTGAAAGGTCGAGAGCGACCTCAGCAGCTACAGCAGCTTCGAGCTTGGATATGACCATCTCCACACAGGCGTAATACCCAAGCTTATAGCCTGGACGAGCCCTCTCGTATACCATATCCTCAAACTCCTCAGATCCATGGAACTCGTCCAGGCAGGTCTGCTTCACATCAGAGAGCGCCGAGCTGGCCTTCCCTGCCTCTTTCTCCCAGTAGGCGCCAGACTCTTTCTCCTCCTGCAGAGAGGTCTGGAGGGAGGCAATGTCTTTGGCCTGTTGAGAAGAGGTGGACTCAAGTTGGGCGATCTTGTCGACGTGCTTCTTCAGGGAGCCCTCTATCTTCTCATACTTCTTCTTCAGGTCGGCCAAAGCTTTGTCTGCCTCAGCCTTGGTCGTAGCGACCTCAATCTGGAGTTGACGCTCATGGTCATGCTGGATGCCATCAGCTCGCCGATTGGCCTTGATAAACTCCACGTCCAACTCCATGGCAGCATGCGCCAGGTAGTGAGTAGCAGAGGCCCCCTGTTCAAGGAAGTGTTAGATAAGATCTAGTGCACCAAGACCTATGAAAAGCACTTGATTACCCGAGCGTGATGAATAAGGGCGTCTTTGGCCAACCACTCCAACTTCCACTTTTCGGACTCGCTCCGGAATCGGCTTTCAGAGGAGGCAGCCTAGGCCTGGGTGGCAGCGACTACGTTCACATCGCTCTCATCCAAGCTCTTGCCGGTCTTTGGCAGACCACCAATAAACGGAGCGGGATTGAAGATCAGGCTTCGAGGAATTGAGGGAGCAGCAGATGATAGAGAGTTGGGTGCACCCTTCCCCGACTCCTGGTGATGGCGACCTCTAAGGCCCAGATGGCCTCCGGACTCGGAGAAACCTTCGGTCAGGGGGCAAGTTCCGCGGGGGGTATGCTCTCCAGTGCGGACCCCTTTGTCTTTGGGGCCGAGAGGGGACACGTTAAACCCCGACATCCTCAGGGCATGGGGAGTAGTGGAACCGCCAGAGATATCGACCACCTGAGTAAAGTACATAATATCAGCTCGAGGGTGATCTTCTTTTAGACTCCTAAGGTCTTGCAGTCTGTTCACTACAGCTCGCTCAGCAGAGGAAGGGAATTCATGCACAGGGGTGGCGAATAGCCTTCCCAGTATTACCTCTTTGGATAGGGGGGCCGTCTTGGACTTTTTCTCAGGAGGGACATATGGACCCTTGGATGGCTCGTGCTTCCTCTTCTTCCCAAACCGAAAGTCCTGCCTAGGGGGCATCGAATCTGCACAAACAAGAGGTAAAAGTCAGTAAATGACAACAAAACAGGGCCTAGTTTTAACTATGTTACTGTTAGCGACCTATAGATTCGCTCTCGGCCCCGAATACGGCCTCCACCTGATGAGCCCATCCTCCAAGTCATTAGGATCTTCTAATGCGCCCTCTACTTCGAAGTGCGCGGCGGCCTCACGGACAGCCGATGACTCATTATCAGAATTGGCCGTAGGTGGGTTCTACAACCTCCGCAATCTGCGGATAGCGGCCTTCTTTGTCCGCCGCGACCTCTTCACCAGACGAGAGGAGGTCACGACATCCCTCGGTGGGGAATCCCTGACTGGCTCGGTGGGCGGCATAAAAGTTTACTTCGGAGCACAGGTCTTCAGCGCGCCACAGGTCCTTCTTCCTTATCTGACCCTTCAATACCTGGATGATCTCATTCTCGTGGTTGGTTTTAAGGATTGTGTCCTTATTCCTGCCAGAGTGTGCACGATGCCACATGACGAGTTGGGTCACGATGTGCGCGGCCCCGTCAACCCAGCACCATCGCTCTCGCCAGTTGTGAACCTTCCCGGGGACCTCGGAGATCACTTTCTTATTCATCCTTGGAGAGAGGTAGTAGAAACCTCGAGGTTCTTGAGAGCTATTAGCTTTCAGGTTAAAAAAATGGTGAAGAACGGCAATAGAAGGCAGGGTGTCGAGCTCCGCACAAATAACCACAAAACCGGATAGGTACATCCAGGAGATGGGGGTAAGCTGAAATGAGGATATCCTATAAAAATTACACATCTCAATGAAAAACGGGTGAAGAGGATAGCGATGTCCGGCCTGCATGGATTCGCAGAAAATTGGAACTCCACTTGCGTGGAAGTCCTGGCTAAAGGTCTCCGATGGCGTGGGCTTAGTGACTATGCAATGGGGCATTTTGAACAGCACGGGGATCTCGTCGATCTCAGCTTTAGTTAACCTAGACGGACTCGACCTGGCGCATCCCTCTACCGGACGCGGTAAGGGGGAAGCTGCGATCTCAATGGAGTCCAACTCAGACCCCGACCTAGACTTCGACCTAGCAAGACTTGATATCGACATGAATAAAAGGAAGGGCTAAGAGGGCGACCTGGGGGCAACGAACTGTTGTAAAGCTTGTCCGACCTCTGCGACTTTGGAAAGCTGGCGATCTCGTCGACCTGTGAGAGCTACGCGACCTAATTTTTTCTCTGCCAAGAATGAAATAGAAGGGTAGGTGGTACCCTTATTTATAGGGAGGACTGGCAGCTGAGGGGTCGCAGCTCGACCGACGGATGGCTGACACGTGTCACCTCCATCTGCGGGGAGATCCAGGCGGTCGGTTAGAAGCTTCTCCAACACACCTCCTTGAAAAACCGGGACGAACCTCAACCCGGTTCAAGCATGGACCGGACTACACTGAACCAGGTGCCACCTGCCCACCCCCGAGCTCGGAGCCCGCTGCTCGTCGCCTATGGAGCTCGAGCACCTCTTCCCTTAAGCACTCTCCTTGGCCGCATCCCATAGGTCGCAGTTCGCCATCAAGACATCTCAGTCCCAACAGGCGTCAATGGCGTCACAACGACATCGCAGACCACTGACTTACAGGCCTACAAAAGGCAAAGGTCGCAAGTGGAGTTGCCTTATTAAGAAACCGTCTTTAAAAGCTCCACGCTGATCCTATAGCATGCATCACCCAGAGCATGGGGGACAAATGATGATGGGGGAAAATAACCCAATTTTCTATTATTATCTACTTTGAACAGGTAGATTATGCTAGTTAAAATAAGCCACGCTTTTAAAAACTAAACACTGCAGGTCGCACGTGGCACCACAACGCGTCGACACACAGCAGCACTCGGAAGAGAACACATCTCTCCATTAACCAGGTGACACGTGGCTCCGCTAGCTGCTTGACACCTCGCAAACGCGAAGGGTAATACGGACATTTTGTGGTCAACATTTCCCTATAAATGCCCCAACCCTCCAAGGTTTTATTCATTCAATACTTTTCAGGTCTCACAACTTTCCTGCTTTTTTTTTAAGATCTCCAATCTTACCGAGCTCGCACTGACTTAAGCATCGGAGAGGGACCCCAAGCAACACCCTCGAACCCTGTCTGACGAGCTGCCTTTTTGCAGGTTTCCAGATCCACCATCGGCGACCTGCGACCTAAGCGGCAGGATCTGACTGATTTGACCAACTTGACAGCTTGTGACGTGAGCTTGACACACAAAACGATAACAGGATTTTTCAACCGTTATCACTATTATTTATTTAGTATTTTAATATATTTTTATTACTCTATTAGTTATTTAGTATATTTTATTTAGATTACATTTTATTTATTTTATTTAGTATTTTAATTAATTCATTTATATAGTTTATTTATATATTTATTGCTTAGTATAGATTTATTAGTGTTTTCATGAGTTGGGTATCTCATAGGAGGTCATTTTCTAAGTTCTAGATCAAAGTTGCTCTCATACACTTTCTTCCACCATGATCAACTGAGCAACTTTGACTCGATAAAATTGGCTCAAGAAGAGCTCTAGTATCTCGCCAGCATGGTTAGGATTAAAGACCACATAACCAAGAAGGGTTATAACCCCAAGGGTTAGATATTGAAGTACATTGATATATTTTCTAGTGAGCCAAACTTAGGCTGGAACCAACCTGCGCATAACGAGTTGATGAATTTAGGCATCTTAAAAACATATTTGCACTTGAGTTATAACTCGCCTGTTGTATCCATGAGCTTCACAACATTATCAATAAGCATTTAAACCCCACCGACGAGCTATGGGATTACATTTGCCATATTATTAGAAGGTCTAAAGTTGGCCCAAAATCAGCTAACATTCACAGTTTTTCTTCTTTAAAGCTTATTTAGCAAGGATGTTTAGGCACCTCAAAAACTATCATGGAGGCATGTTATAGATCGTCGGTAAGGTTTAATACCTCACTTACACCGTTGTGAACAACTTTTACTTCGGGGACCTTCTCATTGGAGTACTCCACATTGACTTTTTACTTGCTCTAAAAGTGTTCCTCAATCATGCTATGTCTCTGTCCTAGAATTCAAATTCACGTATAGCTATATTTCGAATTACCCATGCACATCTCGGGCGCGGGCTTCTCGATGCGGACCATGCATATCTCGGTTATTGCATGTCAGCGTTTCAATGTGTGTGTATATATATATCGGTGGGGTTAAGAGGATAAATTTGGTGACAAATCTGGTGACAACACACAACAACTATCCGATCAAAACCAAATCAAGGGTTTATTGTTTATTTTCTTTCTTTTTTTTAGATTTTTTTTAGATTTCTTTTTTTTTATTGTTCTTTGGCCATTAATTATGTAAAAGATCGAAATGATTGTGGTGTATTGTCACCAGATTTGTCATCAAATTTGTCCCATTAACCTGCTCGTATATATATATATATATATATATATATATATATATATATATCGGTGGAGTTATATGTACACTTGTTATGACACTACTTATTACACTTATATTTATCAAATATTTTCTGAGATGTTTTG
>JAOWBR010187637.1:0-10304 GCA_028571145.1 Dionaea muscipula | reverse complement strand
ACACATGATGTACATATGGTGTACAAAATAAGGATGGCACCACGTACTAAGGATGTACTATGAAACGAGGAGAATAAGTGATAGACACTTTTGAGTTATCTATGTATGAAACTCAGTTACTTTTACTTCGAAGTCACTAGCCTTCATATTGAGACAATTATGGTGGTAACTGTGTGAGATGGAATACCATTATGAGGGTATAAGGGAGCACGTAGTATACCGCACCCTTATGTTCACAGCAGGATTCTTGGTATCCAGACAACGATACATAAGAGTAAAGGAGGTGGAGACACATGTGTAGAAATAGGAAAGGTACCCTAGGGATATTAACCACATGAGGAAGATAGGAAGAATACCTCTAATGAACTCATTTTTGCACTTCAGGCTGGAATGTTGCCAAGGAAAGGTTGTCTTGACCTTCTTACCTATATGATAGACTCTGAAAAGAGGTTGAACAAAGGATGGAGGACATTCCTGTGATGAATAAGTTCCTCAATATGTTTCCTAAGGATTTACCTGGACTATCATTAGACCGAAAGGATGGAATCATGAGACTGTCCATGTCAGTGGAAGATGATCTTATTTTCAGTTACAAGAGGCACAAGTATCTTCTGTGGTTGATAGGGGGGTTCCGCTCCCTTTAGTTAGAAGTGACTAAGGAAGTTATCGTTATAACGACTTTTTCTTCAAACTAAGTATAACCACAACGAGTTTGGTATGCCTCTGGATTGACAGATGCACCAGCGGCATTTATGAACTTAATACAAGGGATGTTTGGACCCTACTTTGGACGAAGTCATTTAGTATTCATTAGTAGGTGGGTTAGCGTCTGACTGAGATATTGCAAGACTTCTTGATTAAAAACTTTTATCCTGGTTGACCGTTTCCACTAATATTACTGATCTCAAGCGAGATGCAGTTATGTTTTGAGCCTTGACATATGAAATTTGGCCTAAGTAAGTTTTTCCTCCTTTAATCATGGATAGACAAGGATGGCAACATCCTGGGGGATTGGATGTGAGTCAAGTCAGTAAGAAAATACTTACACATAGAATAATGAAGAGTAAGTGGAAGTTTTGAGGTTGACTGCGCGTAAGCAGCTTTATGCCAAGTTTACGAAGAATGCGTGTTGGCTCGAGGGTATGGCTTTCCTTGGCCATATTGTCAATAAGAATGGAGTTTTGTGAATAGAATAAAGATTGAGGCAGTGAGAAGTGGCCTAGATCCACTACGATAGCTAAGATCCGAAGTTTTTGGGTTTGGCAGCTTACTACAGGCGATTTGGTGAGGGTTTTTCTGCCCTGACTTTACTTTTCACTAGTTGACAAGGAAAGGAGCGAAGTTTGTATGAAATGACTCTTGTGATCAAGCTTTCTAGAATGAAAAAGGAGATTGACAAAACACCTGTTTAGGCTTTACCATCTAGTAAAGGTGGATTTGTGGTTCATAGTGATGTACCACTATAAGACTTAAGTTGTGTTTTGGTGTAACATGGGAAAGTGATAGCTTATGCCTCCTGATAGTTAAAGGATCATGAAAGGAATTACCCTACACGTGATTTGGAGTGGCAGCAATAGTGATTGCCTTGAAAATATGGCGACACTACTTGTATGGTGAGTCAGTTAAGGTTTTCACTGATCATCAGAATTTTAAAATACATTTTCACTCAGAAAGAATCGAAGTAAGACAAGAAGTTGATTGGAACTCCTAAAAGACTGTGATCTTACTAATCAGTACTACCCTAGCAAGACCCACATGGTAGCTAATGCGCTGGGTAGGAAGACTAGCATCAGTTTGACCATACTACCCGCATTGTTTGAGAATTTGGGGAGACTTAAGATTTAGCCAGTTCAGGACAGAGTTGATGTTCTGATTATTAGCTTACAGTTTGACCGACGTTGTTCGGTCGGATCAAGGTGGCACAGAAAATGGATGAAGAGTATCAGGAGATTATCTATGGTTTAAGCAGGCGAGGCAAGGACTGAGTTTTTAATATCCGATGAGAGGTTACGATTCAGGAATCGGATTGATGTACCTGGTAAAAGAGCTTGTGTGAAGAGCTGTCAACTGGGGCTCATAGTTCTTGGTCTTAGTTTCCACCCGGGCATTAAGTTGCACCGGGGTCCGAGGAAGCACTTCTGGTAGAATGAGATTATGTCATTATGAACTTTGTGTCTGGGTTGTCTCTTACCCGGAATAGTCATGATGTGGTATGGGATATAGACGATAGACTGACTAATACTGCATATGTCTTAACCGTCAAGATGACTTTCCCATTAGAGCATTGGCTTGATTGAATAACAAGGAGATTGTCAGGTTTCCTGGGACACAGTCTCCATTACATCGGACAGAGACCTGAAGTTGGTGTCGAGGATTTGGAAAGTTTTACATAAAGCTTTTGGGAACTAAGTTGAGTTCCAGCACGACCCATCGTCTGTAACCTGATGATCGGTTAAGAGATTTTTCAAATTAAGGAGATGTAATGAGAACTTGTTTCCTCTGAAGGATACGATAAGGATTTATTCAGACGGCATCATATAAGGTGCTATATGGAAGGGGACGTAGATCTCTTATCCATGGGTTGGGGTAGAAAGAGACAGATGATTGGTCTAGTAATTGTGGACAAGTCTAGCTAACAGATCACTGCGATCAGGGATAGACTGCTATCAGTACAGAGTAGACGGAAGAGCTACGCTGATCCGCGTAGATAAGACACCCAGTTTGGGGTGATTTGATTTGGGAAGAAGGGTAATTTGAGCCCTAGATGTATCGATCTATACAAGATTTTAGACATGTAGGAGAAATCTCCTACAGGCTTGCATTGTCACCAAGTAAATCTAATATCCTATCACATTTCACATTTCCATGCTAAGGAAGTATGTTCACGGCACGGCTCATGTGATAGACTCTAAACCACTGAGGGTTCACAAAGATATGACATATGAGGAACAGTTCGTTAAGATATTGAATCGGAACGACAAGGTCTTGAGGAATAGGGACGTGTCGCTCGTTCGGGTTCCTTGACGTAATCACACCATTGGGAAGTTAACTTGGGATCATGAGGAGATGATGTGAAAGATGTATCCCCACCTGTTTGAGTGAGGTACTCCTCTTCAGATTTTGAGGACGAAATCTCTTTAAGGGGGGTAGAATGTTATACTCGTACCCTTAATTTGGAATTTTATAATATTCATTGCTTTTTACCGCTATTATATTATTATTAATATAATAATATTCTATGATGATTTATAAAGACTTTGATTAGCTCGTAGAAGCTAACAATAGACTTTTAAGGTTAAGTTGACTGTTTTGGAGAAAAAGGGTAAAATAGTCGTTTTTACCGAAAAGACGTCGGAAAAATATAATTATGGTGTCATTAGATTCATTATGAAAAATGGAGAGCATCGACTACCACATTGTTAGGATTAGATTTGTTTTGGAGACACGATTTAAGTTTGGTACGACTTTGGAACTTAATTTCTAAGGTTATAGTTAACCATGGTTAAAACTAACCATGGTTATTGTATGGGGAATGATGCACGGCTGGTTATGGCAGAGGAGGGACTGATTTCAACTGATTTTGTTTACTAAATGTTAAGAGGATAAGTTAAAAGAAGGCATGAGTCACCTTAGGCTTCATGTAAGCTTTACACGTAGTCCACACCTGCCACCCTTCTAGCTCCCATGCAGCTTGGCAATATCAAACCAGAAGAAGAAGAAAATGATCAGGGAAGAGGGGAGGGGAAATCGGCCAGAGCAAGAAAGCAAAGGAGAAGGAAAGGAAAGGGGAAATAGAAGGAGAAACAAAGGAAAAGTTCCTCGTTTTCACTCTAGGTTGTATATAACCTTGATTCAAATACTAAGAAGGAAAGCTAGAGCTTCAATCGAACTGCCAGAGGTAAGGATTCAACCTCACTTGGATGATTAAGTGAATATTGAATGGATTCAGGGTGATTGTTGATTTCTGATTGAAGGTTCATATATTTTCATGTGTATATGGATTTTTCACCGAATGAATTCATGAACCAACTGCTGTATTGGTTTGGAAAGGATTCAAGCATGTTAGCCTTGTGATTTAAGACATATATTGGCTGTCAATTTAAGCTTATTGATGATAAATTGAGATATAGCATGCTTGGGAACCTAATTTGATAAATCCATGGATTTTATGATTTTCATGGATTCAAAACATGTAATTGATGTTGGTTTGGCCCTAGGAGGGTTTATACATGATGTCTATATGTATTGTGAAGTATTTGAATGGTTAAGTTTGGGTTTTGGTCAAGGGACAAACGGATTCGTGCATGAAAGAAGTGTGCAGATCTTCTGTCGGGTACGATGGACGCCCATATGGACGTCCAGTAGTTAAGGACGTCCGTCTGTCCTGCAAATTGCCCTTTTTGCTATGTTTGGATTTCCACTTGGTTGAGACTCATTCCTTGGACTTATATAGGACTTTAAGCATATGTTTGGGAATGGTTAAGACTTAACCAGAGGTTCTTAGGAGAGATTAAGGACTTGACTTGGTTATGGACTCAAATACGGTATTTTAAGCATATGTATTTACTATGCTTCATTTATTACACAAGACTTGATATCGTGCATCAAGCGGACCTGTGAGGATCTATTCTGTATTTGTGCATTGTCAAGCACCAGGTAAGGAGTAGTAACCACTCCAAGATTTCCATGTAGATTTCCTCTCGACCTTCGGGTCAAGACTAGACTTAGTATATGAAAGCATGTCATTTGTTTTCAATTTATATATAAGGCATGATATTTGTATGCTGTCTCTGCATTCATATGCTGCCTCTGCATAATCAAAGACATCTAACATGCTGTCTCTGCATAACTCAACTGAATAACGTACTAGACACGAGATGGTTAAGTTCCTGGGATATACTTCTTTAAGGGTGGAATGATTGACCTTTCTGAGGGTGACCACGACCACCTTCGGGTATAACAACGTTCATAAGTCTTTCTGATCGCCACAGGAGACTAGAGTGGTTTATAAGCTTTTGGTGACTATACATTATCTCTGGTCATCGCCATGCCAGGATGTACGCCAGTAGTTGGGGATCCCTTATCTTTGTTACAGGCTATGGCAACCATGTCTCTCGTGACCGTCTATTTACTAGACATCAGAACTAAATGAGGTTGTTGACCGCTGTCATCACGCGGCCAAATTAATTAATATGAATGTGTCCATGTACAAGCTACTAGGACAGCAGCGAGCACGGGTGTCGTATCCTCAGAGACGGCTTCTTTATCGCTTAAACCCAATTAAATCTTGTTTTAAATCAGGGAAAGTAGTTGGTGGAAAATCTGGGGTTCAACTAACAACCTACTGCAAGAAGGAATAAAATTAAAGGGAAAGTCGTGCACGCAATGTGGTTTAAATCACAGGATTAAAATAGTCTGGGGTCCTGATTCTACTTTGCATTTATTTTAGTCATTTAATTGTCATCCAATTTTCCTGCATAATTTATATTCGGTTATCTCCTTTTCGCAGCATAAGTTATCTGGCTGGAAACCTAAAGCTAGGTTACAGTGGGCATAACTTATCTCAGGGATTCGGCGATACCTACGAAGATTAAATCCTACTAATGATACAAATCACTCATCCAAGTCATTCAATCATGCAGCAGCAATCGCAAGATAAATAAAGTCAACGACAATCTTAAAATGATAACAAAAGTTTGCAATGTTTACATCAGGACCCCAGGCATGGGAATTTTAGCCAAACATGTTTAACTGTATTTGTACACGATTCATCAAAGCACTAGACATGAAAATAATGAAATAAAATCTTGCCTGACAAGATACCGTGTGATGAATCGTTGTGAGTCTGCAACGGTGATGATCGGCACAACAACAAGTTTGCAGTGATGAGGAACCCAGCAGCAGTAGGTCTGCAGTGATGGTGAGCGCAGCGTGGACAGCAGTAGACGAGGATGAAGGACCCCAGGCTACCTCACGGATTGGCCCTCCGGTCTTCCTCTCCGATCTCTTGCAGGTCGGACTCTGAATCGCCTCCGCCGATGTGTGAATAAAGTCCGGAATCCCGTACTGGAAGCAAGGACTCTGCTTAAATAGGCGTCTGGAAGCAGACACCCGTAAAGAGCCAGTCCAATATGGGCGTAACAGCCTTACCACGGCCGTAATGAGGCTGGAATCCGGGTACTGCAGAACGGCCTACCACGGCCGTAATCCTCTCACCACGGCCGTAATGGAGCTGGCCTACGTGCAGCTCATGTGGCAATCATCCGGGACCCGTCCTTGACCTGTAAAAAATAGCTAAAAACATCCAAAATAAGATCAAGGTTGTCCAACTCACTTAAACACAATAAAACACTAAATTCATGACGAACAATCTCGAAATACAAATAAGCTGCTAAAGTTAGAAGCGTGACGAGCGCATTTTCATGCACTCATCACACCCCCCAACTTGAATTTTGCTAGTATCGAGCAAACTAATCATAGAAAAAGAAAAGCGAAATAGCACAGCAGCCCAGCAACTTTCAGTTCTACAAATTATAGCTCTCAAATAGAAAATAACCTACCGCTACTAGCCACGCATGAAAATCCACGGAACGTGTGTGTGTGCATCAAGTCAACCAACATACCACAAACCCAACATGTATAACCAGCACACATCTAACTCCACATCTCTCAGGTGTCATACATATAGGAAAAAGTGAACAGGGGTCACTCGTGGAGTTAGCAAGCAGATCACTCACAGGTAAGAATAGGCAATCCTAAAATGCAGACAACATACACATTGAACTAGAGATAGAATTTCCAATCCTAAGGGACTTCAACTAATCTTACCACCAACTCGCTCAAAATCGGAAAAGCCAGCAAAAAGGGTAAATCATGGAAAAGACAAGGGAAAAAGGAGATATAGAATACTAGAGGAGCGACAATCCAGGCATGACAGAATGAAAATGTTACCCGGCCGGAATAACATACATCCCACCCACATGAACAAAAACTGATCCTCTCAACACACTTCACACATTCTTCCTTTTTTTTTTTTTTTTTAATTTTCTAGCACGATTGTTTTTTTCTTTCATTTCATTGTTCTAAAAAAAATCTTTTTCAAGTTTTTTTTTTCTTTTTTTTTTCAACAATTTCCATGAAAGCTTCCTCTTTTTTATTCCCGCAGGACTCCATCCCTCATTTGTTCAACAATTTCTAGCACGTGTTTGGCAAAAATGGCTAACAGCAGAAGAGGTCCTGAGTAATTCCAAGAATAACAACCTAACACAGAGCAAAACAAAAGAAACATACCAGCATCAAACAAAAATAAACAAACTAAAATACAGCAAAGCAGAAAGGGAAAGACTAGAAGCAGAAATCAGAAGGTGGGGGAGGAACCGCGATCAGAGGGGTCAAAATAATCTTTAACCCACTCCTCGAAAGACTATATCCGCTCACCCAAGGAGACAGCCACAGTAGTATTGGTGTCTAAATTCAGCTGAAAAGTGTCCAGTCGAGACATGATCTCCCTATGGTAAATGTCCTGTCGATCCAGCATCGCCTGGTGGTTGGCGGTCATAGTGGCCTGGATCTGCAATAAAAGATCATCTGAATGACTAGACCCACCCCTCCTAGGTGTAGTGAGGGAAGAAGTAGCACGTGCTGTTGGTGGAGGAGCAACTACACTAGGAGGTAACCACTCACCGTCATTGGGGGTGCAGGGTAGAAGCCAGTTGGCTTCATTGCGAATAGTGGTTCGGGAGGGGTTGGGCAAGGTAAATGTGTACTGCTCACCTCTAAAGACTAGCTGAGGCCGCCCTGTGTGCTCCCTAATCATCCCCATGTTTCTCAGGGCATCTATCCCAAAACTATCATCACCCTCTAGAGGGGTAAGCTTGGACAGGTCAAGATGGAAATGCTGGGCTATCATGGTTACCAACCCCCCAAAAACAATGTCCCCAGTCTTGCAGTTAGAAGCCCTTTGCATCACGCGGAGTATGAATGCACCAGTGTCTATGGGGTAGTTGTTGAAAATAGCCCAAAAGAAAAATAACTCCCTGATAGAGACCACCCCCTCACTGTCCCCCCTACCTAGAGCAGTCAAGGACCTCAATCTCTGAGCATAGCGGAAGCAGGGGTTCCGCAGATAGGAGGCTTTCGCCGTAGCAGGACCATAATCCTGCCTCCCTGTAAGGCGGGTCCACATAGTAGTGTCCCTGAAATGGGTAGTGTCCACATCTCTAGCCCTATGTGCAGGAAAATGAAATATTGCATTAAACTCAGCTAAAGATATGGCAAACTCACGATCCAGCAGCCTAAAAGATACAAAATCCGCCTTACGTCGGGGTCCCGTCAGAATCTCCGAATGGAGAGAACTAAGAAACTCCAGCGTGAGGGCGACATAAGTAGGTGCACGCATGAAAATAAAAGTCTCCCACCCCAGCTGAGCGAAAAGTCAAACAACATCCTCATAAAGACCTAGCTCGCGAAGAGTCTCAACACACATATATCGGGTAGGTACCACCTGACGCCTAGCTAGGGCCCTATTCTTTTCCTTTTGCTTTTCATCTCTAAACGCTAAGGTGTGCACATCACCAAAATCCATATCATCAAAGAAGGTGTCAAAGAAATTATTACCTCCCCCAGACTCGTCTGGGGGGCTGATGCTGATGGGAGATCAGTCAGAGGGACATTCTTTCCATGTCTTGGCATGTTGCAGCAGGTCACTCTAGCAAGCAGGTACTTTAAAATTCAGCAGTAGCCCTGGAAAAAGAAATGCAACATTAATCCTTAGCAACAACAGTATCCAATGCAATGACATAAACAAATGCAGACAGGGTAGGCAGCAGCACCCCTGACAAGGGTCACAATAAATCATGCAGTCTAGGCAGGAGCAACAGGACATCACCAAGCCAACAGCAGTTTATCAAAACAAACATGGCTCATAAACAATTATTCCTAGGTTACTGCTCATAGGACAAAAATAACCTGACAACCTGAGAATGCAGGAAACTCATGACAGGTACGTAATCAAGAATGGAAGAATCAAAATCATGAATTGATGCCCCTAGAATTTTTCACTTTGGCAGAACGCAATTTTTCTCTAACTCCACATCAAGGCAGAGCTACGGTCAATGCAAGAACAGCACAGTGCAAGAGCTAGAACAGAGAATGCATACTCGAACTCATGGGATGGGAGAGGGAAGAGGATTTCCCAATCAACACAAATGGATTCATGCATCATACAAGAACAGAAAATGCACAAGCTCCAAATCGTACTTTGAACAGAAAACCAAATCCCTCTTTCATTCACATCGAATTCAACAACCCGAGTCCTCATCCATCGGACAAAATCCATCATGCAAAGGAGAGAGTGATGAAATCAAACAAGCTAGAAATGAATTGTTACCTCTCAACTTCGGATCGACCTAAATCGAGTCACCCCCGGTCCTGATTTTGAGATTTGGTGAAGAACCCCAAATCCTAGGGTTTGGCCGATTGTAAACACCCAAAAATCACGATGAAACTCGGGCAAATCACCAAATTACCGGTTGTGGATGATGTATCTAAGGGTGTAACGTAATTTGGTGGTGTGGATTACGGGTGTAAGAGATTGGAGGAAGGGGATTTCGAGAGAGAGAGCTGAAGGTTTCGCGGGTATGGAACAAATGAGGGCTTGAACATTACGTCATTACGGCCCTCTGGTTTTTTTTTTAAACGCAATCTGGAGCTTGCCACGGCCGTATTGGCCTTACTACGGCCGTGGTGTCATTACGGGCGTAATGACCCAATACGGCCGTGGTGACCCTTTTTTTCAGCTTCCAGCGTTTTTTCTCCTTACGGGCTTTTTGTATGAATTTTTCCAGATTTTCATTCTTTTCAGCTTTTCATTTTCACACGCTCCAAACAATTTCATGCTTCCAATAATACCAAATAATTCCAAAAACACCCACAGGTCATAACATGCAACTCATTTTCATTTTTCATGCGCAGTTATGCTCCCCCCATCCTGTTTCATTTTTTCAAAATCAATATAAACATCATGCTTAGTTGCTAGCACACATATCCAAACTACTAAGCAGCATATACAAACCTCCCCCCAACTTAGAACTAGCAATGCCCTCATTGTTAGCAGGAATAAAAGAACTTTAACTGGAAAGAGTGCACCTGAAAATAGAAGTTGATAGCTCGATGGTGCACTCCCCACAGCTGCAGTTGATAGCACAATCCTGCCAGGGAAAGACATGAAAACAAGAGCAGCACATACCCACACTTTCCAATAAAGAATTAACCAACGTCTAACTAAAAAGAAGCAAAACCGTAAA
>JAOWBR010187626.1:0-10305 GCA_028571145.1 Dionaea muscipula | reverse complement strand
CCAAGGTCTGAATGGACCAATGAGGACAAAAAGAGGCACAACCTGGATAATGTGGCCAAGGATATAATATTGAAGACATTGGACAACAACATGTTTTTGAAGATCAAGACATGTACAACAACAAAGCAGATATGGGATAAGCTGATCCTGATTTGTGAAGGTACTGAGGATATTAAAGAAAATAAATTGACAATAGCCATCCAACAGTTCGAGGGATTCAAGACGAAGAGTGGAGAATCCATTGATGAGATGGATAGCAGATTCACAACCATTGTGGATGAGCTCACAATGCTAGGGAAGGCATACTTAAACAAAGAGATGTATATGAAGATTCTACGAGCACTTCCAGCTGAATGGAGTATGAAGGTGACAACCATGAGGGAGACCAAGAACTTGACCACAACCACCACATTCCAGCTGTTCTCGGATCTCAAGGCATATGAGTTTGAACTTCACAACCAAGAGCAACCCAAGACAAATCCTCAAGCAGTTCCAGCATTGGTAGCACCTCAATCATCCAAGAAATCAGAAGACAAAGGAAGTGAACACCTTCATGAGCAGATGACTTTACTCATGAAGAAGTTTAAAAAGTTCTCAAGATATACCAAGAGATATCACAAGGGAGAGTCTTCTAGAAAGCCCTACAAAAGGGATAAGGATGATGAAGATGACAGTGGAAAGAACAAAGAAGGATTGTCCTTTGCTACAACTGTAGAAGGCCAGGTCATTTCAAAGTCAACTGCCCTTATCCCATTTTCAAGAAGTACACAAAAGAGGAGAAAAAGGGCTGGAAGAAGGATAAGAAGAAGGAGAGGAATTCCATGTAGGCAGCAGATGAAGAAGAGATACAAAAGAAGAAGAAAGAAGAAAGCTCAAGTGATGAGAGCTCATCATCATCATCATCAGAAGAAGCTTTGTTGTGCTTGATGGCACAAAATGAAGAGGAGAAGGAGGTAACTTCAAAAGTAAATTCTTCTAATTACAGTTCCACCTCTCCACCCACTGATCTAGATATGCACAGCATGTTCAAGGAGCTGTTGGCCAGGTTTGAAGAAATTCAAGCCAGCCATGACGCTCTCTTGAAGGAGAATGAGTCACTGAAAAGTGACAAAAGCAGGTTGGAAATAGTGTTGGATAAAGCCAAACCTGTTTTTGATAAGGTTGTTGGCAACCTAGGTAAAGCAGGCCTAGGATACAAAGGGAAGGCTGGTCAATCTTCAAACAAGGGTAAATGATCCTTGAATGAAGGGAAAATCAGCTTTGTTCTAGTTTCCAAGGCTACAGCCAAGCCTAGGAATGAAAACAAGGCAAAATCTAGTCTTAATGCTGCTCACAAGCCTCAACCAAAGTCTAAAAATAGGGTTGTCCCCAAACCTATTAATAGACAAAAGAGGTCATATAGAAAGGGGGAAGGAAGACTTTTCCCATCTGATAGAGATTGGAGCATGGCCTACATGCCCCAAGGGAAACCACAACCCATGTGGAGACCTAAATCCCCTACTGTACAACATCCACAGAATATGGACTGGCCAAAGTCTATAAAAGGGTATAATGAGGTACCCACAAGTAGACCTAGACCTCCTAGAAGGTCATATGCATATATGTACAAAATAATAAGGAGGGCTGAACATCAAGATAGGCATTATCCAGCACATATAAGCACTACATAGTACCCACCTAGATGTTATTCTCGAGTTAGTTATGATTATAGAAATGAAAGGTACAATACTCCATGGAGAAGACCTTTTGTCTATGGCCTAGGGTTGTACTTTAGGAGTACTAATTATGGAGGACCCAATCAGAGTTGGGGACCTAAATATTTTTTATCTCTTTTGCAGGTTGTCTGATACATTGACAGTGGATGTTCCAGACACATGACAGGAAGCAAACACTGTTTAGAAGAGTTCAAGGAAAAGGATGGACCAAAAGTTGTATTTGGAGGCAATGAGAGACCAGGAGAGACAAAAGGAGTTGGTTCCATCATCAAAAATGGCTTGATTATCAAGGAGGTAGCCTATGTGCAAGGATTGAAGTTTAACCTGCTCAGCACAAGTCAATTTTGTGATAAAGGCTACCTAGTAGAGTTCAACAAGAAGCAATGCAAAATCAAGAATGAAGAAACTGGTTTGGTTGTTCTCACTAGAACAAGGAAGAAGAATATGTATGTAGTTGATTGGAGCACAGCCATTGGAGAAACCTGCCTTGTTGCAAAGGCAAAGACTAAAGTTAGTTGGCTATGGCACAAGAGGATGAGCCATCTAAACTTCAAAGCAATCAACAAGCTAGCATGGAAGAAGTTGGTGGAAGGTCTGCCAGACGTTGTTTTCAATAAGGAGAGCATTTGTGATTCATGCCAAAGAGGGAAACAAATCATGGCATCTTTCAAGAACAAGACCATTCAATCATCATGTAGAGTTTTGGAATTGCTTCACGTGGATCTTTTTGGACCAGTGGATCCATTGAGCATAAGTGGAAAGAAGTACACATTGGTGGTTGTTGATGATTTCTCAAGATACACTTGGACAGTGTTCTTGAATAAGAAGAAAGAGACATTGAAGAAACTGCCAGAATTGATGAAAAGAACTCAGGATGAGAAGAGTTTGAGCATTGTGAAGATCAGATCTGACAGAGGGACAGAATTTCTTAACCAAGTGATCTCAGATTTTTATAAAGGAGGAATTCATCATCAAGTTTCTGCTGCTAGGACACCACAGCAAAATGGTGTAGCTGAAAGGAGAAATAGGACACTCAAGGAAGCAGCAAGAACAATGATAGCAGAAGCTGGTTTGCCAAAGAAATTTTGGGCAGAGGCAATCAACATAGCTTACTACACTCAGAAAAGAACCATCATCAACAAGAAGCATGGAGTAACTCCTTATGAGCTTTGGAATGGAAGGAAGCCAAACATCAGCCATTTTCACATCTTTGGAGGAAAATGCTTCATTCACAACAATGGGAAAGATCAGCTCAAGGCATTTGATGCTAGGGCAGATGAAGGAATTTTCATGGGATATTCTGAAGTGAGCAAAGCATTCAGAATACTCAACAAGAGAACAATGGTGATAGAAGAATATGTACATGTGGTTTTTGATGAACCACACTTCACCAAGGGAGCAGAAGAAGCTGTTGAGAAATTAGTAGATCAAGCTGAAAGGTTGAAGATTTCAGATTCACTAAGACAAGAACCAGTGTATGTTGATGCACAGATTCCAAAGGTTGGATCTGTAGAGGATGGAGATGATCCATTTCATGAAGTTGAAGTTCCAGAAGATATTCCAGCATACCATCAAGAAGAAAATCAGGTTGTTGTACCATTGAACCAACTAGACCTGAGATGGCTCAATGATCACCCACCAAATTTGGTGATTGAAAACGTTGAAGCTGGTGTAAGAACTAGAAGACAGTTGGACACCATGGTAGCATGCTTCCTATCCCAAATGGAGCCCAAGATTGCAGAAGATGCATTGACAGATGCTGATTGGATCATTGTCATGCAAGAAGAGCTCAATGAATTTGAGAGAAATCAAGTGTGGGATTTGGTTTCAAGACCAAAGAATCAGAATGTTGTTGGAACAAAGTGGCTGTTCAGAAACAAGATGGATGAGAAAGGAATCATTGTCAGAAACAAGGCCAGACCGGTTGCTCAAGGGTATTCACAACAAGAGGGCATTGATTTTGATGAAACCTTTGCACCAGTAGCAAGGTTGGAAGCAATTAGGTTGTTCTTAGCCTATGCAGCCCACAAGAATTTTAAAGTGTACCAAATGGATGTAAAGAGTGCATTTTTGAATGAATTTCTTGAGGAAAAAGTTTATGCGGAGCAACCACTAGGGTTTGAAGTCAAAGGACGAGAAGAGAAGGTTTACCGGCTAAGGAAAGCCTTGTATGGGTTAAAGCAAGCACCTAGAGCTTGGTATAAAACCCTATCTCAATTTTCTGACTCACAATGGTTTCAAGAAGGGAACCATAGACAAGACATTATTCATGATTCAAGATGGTACCAGTTCACTGCTAGTTCAAAATTATGTGGATGATATCATTTTTAGATAAAAAAAATGAAAGGTTTTGCAAGAAGTTCTCAGAGCTAATGAAGAGCAAGTTTCAGATGAGTATGATGGGAGAACTCAACTACTTTCTAGGTTTTCAAGTAAGGCAACTAGAAAATGGCATATTTATCAACCAAGGCAAATATGTAAGGAACTTGATCAAAAAGTTTGGAATGGAATCAAATTCATCATCACCAACTCCAATGAGTGTTGGAGTAAGCTTGGATAAGGATGTTGAAGGCAAAAATGTTGATCAGACAAAGTATAGAGGATTGATTGGATCTCTCTTATACTTGACTGCAAGCAGGCCAGACATTTCTTTTGCAGTTGGAGTATGTGCTAGGTTTCAAGCATGTCTACAGAAAAGTCACTTGAAGGCAGCTAAAAGAATCTTGAAGTATCTCAAGGGTACTCAAGATGTTGGATTTTGGTATCCCAGGGAAGGAGGATTCCAGTTGATAGGATTCTCTAATTCAGAGTTTGCTGGATGCAAGGTAGACAGAAAAAGTACTTCAGGTACTTGTCAGTTTCTTGGAAGTAGATTGATCTCTTGGTTTAGCAAGAAGCAAACATCAATAGTAACATCAACTGCAGAAGCTGAATATGTTGTTGCTGGAAGCTGTTGTGCACAAATTTTGTAGATCAAACATCAATTGATAGATTAAGGAATTGAAGAAAAGGAGATTTCAATTATGTGTGACAACACAAGTGCAATAACAATTAGCCAGAACCCAGTGTTGCACTCCAGGACTAAGCATATTAATGTGAGACATCATTTCATCAGAGATCATATGGAAAAAGGCAATGTGAAGGTAGAATATATCTCAACTGAGAAGCAGTTGGCAGATGTTTTCACAAAGGCTTTTTGTGAAGGCAGATTTGCAGAGATTAGAGAAGAATTGGTATTGATTGATTTGATTTAATAAGCTTGATTGAATTTTGATGATTCAAATTGGGTTTGATGTGATTCGGAACAAGCTTGGATGATTCAGTGAAGATTCAGCTTAATTGATGCAGTTTCAGTTGAGTTTGTAGTCACAGTTGAGACTGCTTTAAGGGACTTCAGTCAGGACTGATTCAAGGAAATTCAGCTTAGACTGATTCGGCTCAATTCGGTCGAGACTGCTTCAAGGAGGAGCATTCAATCGAGACCGATTCAGTGAATTCAGTCTAGACTTCTCCCTAAGTTGTTCAAGGGAATTCAATCTAGACTACGTCAAGTAGAAATGCATTCAGTCTAGACTGGCCTAGAAGATTTCAGTTGAGACTGACCAAGTTGAGTTTCACTAAAACTGAGATAATGACGTGGATTTCATTTAAGATATTGCTGATATGTCATTTCTTAATATATATCCAGCCAAAAATCTTTATGGCAACACGTGAGGGGGGAAACTCAAAATTTTTGAATTATTTATGGGCAGACAATCATTTTTGGATCCCACATTTTGCGGCGTGTCTAACACCTTTAGGAAAATTCTCGCACATTCGACAAGGCACCAAAAAGTTTCCTTTTATCAAAAAGTTGCCCAAAATTATTTTCTCTTTCATATTGTTTCCCTCCACTTCATTTCTGAAACCTTCAAGCTTGAACCTTCAAGCTAAAACCCTCTAAGAAACCTTAATCGTTCTCAAAATTTCCTCAAGGCTCAGAAATGGCACCCAAGATTGGCAACGATTTCCCTGAAGACCTGCTCACCGGACTCACCTTCGACGTTGAAAACTTTCTGAAGAGCACAACTTGCTCTGAAGTAGCAAAGAAAGTAATCAAAGCCCTAGAATAGAGTGGACTAACCCAATTCATCTCAATGGAGATTCCTACCTGGTCACCAATCGACGTTCTGGACTTCTAGAAGAATGCAAAATGCAAGGGAGATGTAGTAACATCTAGGGTTCATGGAGAAAAGGTGGTGCTGAAGCCCGAAACTCTCCACCAGTTTCTAGGGTAGCCCAAAACAGAGGCAAAGGATATTTTCAAGCTTGAATTTGAAGGAGAAAATTTCTGGAAAGTGATTGCGAAAAATGAAGAATGCTCCAGTATCTTTTCATGCAAGATCATTCAGCTGAAGGAGGAGTTTCATTTGTTGGCCTCCATTTCCAGTAAATCATTGAATGGAGGGCTGGCTCCCATGATCAGTTGATAAGAAATCGAGCACAGATTATGGCAGCCATCTGGACAAAAAAGCAAGTCAACTGGATATTGTTTGACTTCAACAGAATCAAAGATCAAATCATTAAAGAACAAAGCATAACTGGAAGCCCTTCTAGAGGTATTTTCCACATTAAGAAGTCGTTTGGGTTGTTGATCAGCTATTTGCTATCTGTGATGGGTATTAAATTAAGAGATAGCCTAGAAGTTCATCCTTCAAAAAGGCTATTTGGGAGATCTGTTGAAAATCCAAGGAAGAGGAAGGCTGACACACCACCTAGGAAGGAAAAGAAGGAAAGGAAAGCTAGGATGAAGCTGATTTAAGACTCTGAGACAGTAGCCTCAAGCACTGCACCAAACAAAGATGCATCTCATGAAGAGGTAGAATAAAGAGAGTAGGCACAACCTCAAGGGGAGGCCCATGACATTGAGCAGGCCACATTGGCTAAGGACCAAACTCATGAGGCTCAGGATCCTGTTGATACCAATCTTGTTGGAACTGTTGTTGCTGAAGCTATTGTTGATGAGGTTGTCAAGGATGTTGCTGCTAATCAGGTTGTTGCTGAAGAAGTAGGAGCCATAGAGGAGGAACAAATCATTATTGATGATTCAATCAATATTGATGAAGAGCTGACAAGGTTCAATGCTTGGTTGTCTTGGAAGTTGAGTAGATCAAGGTAACAAGCATAGAACATTCAACATATGTATCAGGAGGAGGACTGGGTGATGAAGCTTGGAGATTTAAATGAGCTATTTGAATTGATGGATGCAAGGAATCTAACTGAGCATTTCAGGATTGGAGTTGCAGCCCACAGGAGGCATGCAATCAAACAAGAAAAGAGGGTTGTTGAAGCTGATCCACCACAGGATGATAATGGTGATGACCAGGGTGATGATGATGATGATCATGGCAATGATGGTGATGCCCTTGGAGCAGTTCCTGCAGCCACACTACAGACAGTAGATTAAGCACAAGCACATGCAGAGGAGCAACCACAGGATGCTGAGAAGGAAGCTGAGAAGAATGATGTGATAGATGAGGATGCAAATCCCAAGGATGATGCCCAAGAGATGGGATCTAGGGATGAGAATCAAGAGGAAGAAGTAGCTGAAAACTTTGAGAAGGATGCTGACAAGCTGATGAGATGGAAGATGAAGATGTTGTGAACCCTAAGGATGGTGAGCCCACAAAGGCACCTAGGGGTGAGGAAGAGAAGGAAGATATGGATAATGATGAGATTCATGATGATATTGGGTATGAAGGACCCATTAGCAGTTGTGATATCATCACTGATGATGATGATGATGAGGTGGCCAAGGATGAAGTAGCCCTATGCATGGACTTGGTTGTATATTAAGGTTCTATCACTTCTGAACCATCAGCTCAAGGCCCCTTCATCACTGAACCTCCAGTCACTGAACCCATACAAGCTGCACCTGTTTTTGACCATGTTGTCCATGACCACATCAATTAACTAGTGAAATGCATGTTGTCTAAGATAGACGAGCAGAGCAGGGTCACTCAAGAATTGCTTAAGTATTTTGAGTTCCATCATCCACAAGACCAGAAGCTGAAAGCTGACATTTGTGTGAGTATTCAAAAGCTTACTCAATAAATGAGCAGTGTTGTTAAAGATGTGGACACTGTGGTTCGTCCAATCAGGGAGAACATTCTAAGAACCATTTCAGCAAATACAGACTACCTTGAAGGAAAGATTGATGAATATACACAGGCAACCAGAAATCACTTCAATCTGATGGAGAAAAAGTTTGAGCTGACTGAGCTGAACTTGAATATCAAGCTAGACAGACAATTTGAGGAGAATGATCAAAGGATGAAGAGTGTGGAGGAAACTCTGAAAGACATGCTCAAGGCTCAGCAAGAACAAACTGAAGTAAATAAACCCACACAAACCTGCTTGTATCCAACTTTTTGGGTGATGCCAAAAAAGGCGAATATTCTGGAGGAGCTAAAGAGCAAAGAAGTGGTGGCTAACAAAGCTTTGAAAGCTTTAAGGGACATCATGAAGCTGGTGGACGCACTCAGACAGGAGGAGGCTCAACCAAAAAGAATCCTCAAGGAAATGTTGTTTACAATTCAGCAAAGGTGCTATCAGCCAAGGATTTTGAAGAATTCAACAAGTTGTTCAAGGCTGGAAAGTGGGGAAAGTACATAAGTAGACAAGATGCACTGTCCTACTTCTGTGAATCAAAGAAGAAGGGAGACAAGATAATGAAAGCTGTGAAAAAGAAGAAGAGTGTCAAAGGAAGGGATCTGACCATCCATGAATCAACAGAGGAGTTTGTAAGGCTATTTAAAGATGGATCCTTTGGAGAAGACACTGAAGAAAATTATGAAAGGGCATGGAAGGAATGGCAGGACCTGAATGACTACATCTTCTTTCCAGAAAGAAGATGAATTTCTTTGTCATTATGTACTTTATACAATTTTGATAGATTTTTGTTATGTATATGCTGTAAAACATTTTAAAGCATTTGAGTAAAGTCATTTTTACCCTTTGCTCTTTTTCAACTATTTGTATTGTTTGTTTTGACATCATCAACAAGGGGGAAATTGATAAGATTATTTGTACTAGGTTTTGATGATGCTGTAGATTGATTGTTTAGATAATTGAATGATTAGTATAAAGGTTGCATATATCAACTTAAACAGGTTAGGATTGAAGATTCAGTGTTGGGAGAATCAGTTTTGAAGAAGCAGAATTGACTGAAGAAACTTTGCCAGAGGCAGTCGAGGTTGAATTTGCACAGAGGCAATCGAGACTGAGAAGCACTGTAGCAGTTGAAGTTGCAGAGGGAGTCGAGACGGAAAAGATGCACAGAGGCCGTCGAGGCTGAATTTGCACAGAGGCAGTCGAGACTGAGAAGCACTATAGCAGTTGAAGTTGCAGAGGGAGTCAAGATTAAAAAGATGCACAGAGGCAGTCGAGGCTGAATTTGCATAGAGGCAGTCGAGACTGAGAAGCACTGCAACAGTTGAGGTTGTAGAGGCAGTCGAGGATGAAAAGTTGCAGAGACACTCGAGACTGAGAAAATTCCCAGAGGCAGTCGAGGCTAATTATGCCCAGAGACAGTCGAGGCTGGAGATTCACTATAGTAGTTGAGGAAGCAAAGCAAGGAGGAAGTCGAGACTGATATGCCCGAAGGCAATCGAGACTGAAGATGCGCTGTAGCAGTCGAGGTTACAAAGCAGTTGAGGTAGACTCAGTTGTGTCAGATTCAGGCTTGTCAGAATCAGTTGAGACAAAGTAAGCTGAGATAGACCAGTTTAAGGTTTACCAAGCCGAGTCACCATGCAACATGTCAAATAAGGGATTTGCTCTGAACAAATATTGGATAAATATTAAATTCAAATGATTTGAATTTAATATAAATGATTGGAGACGTTAAAGATAAAGATCACGGGATTGCAACTCATGCAGAAAAGGCAAGACAACTTTTTGAAAAAGGAAATATTCGTATCTTGGAAACTTTTGCTCAGCAAGGAAGCTTTTTAGAAGTATACACGAAAGAGGAAAGAAGACCAAGATCGGATCCATGATCTGCGGATTTCCAGAAGAATCAAAGGAAGAAGAAATTCATTTTCTCAACATGTATTATTTTCAAAGAGAATATATATACCCAGACACGAAGAAGAAGAAGAAGAAGAAGAAGAAGAAGAAGAAGAAGAAGAAGGATAACAATTTTGTGAAGTTTGATAATTCTTCGTGAACCTCCAAGCTCTCAAGTTTCATCTAGAACACTGAGCCATATCTAAAGCTGAAAAGACTCAAGAATCACTGCCTTGTGATTCACCAACAACAACTCAAGATTATGATTTCTTGAAGATCAGTGAAGTGGTGCATCCATCAAGGACTGAATATCAGTGAAGCCATTGCTGTGAGAGAACTGCAAGCTGGTGAAGCAACGTGGTTGTGAAGAATCAGAGGAGCAGTTGAAGCAGGCAAAGGGGTGAAGGACTGAACCTGTTGAAGCAACTCGAGGGTTGTAAAGGAGCAGAGATTGTGGTAGAAGTTAAAGATACATCGTCGAAAGAGCTGCATTGGGGTTTGCAATCATTAAGTTGATTGTCACTATTGTAATCGGTGTACC
>JAOWBR010187604.1:0-10306 GCA_028571145.1 Dionaea muscipula | reverse complement strand
TCCTCCATACAGGTTGACCTATGAGGTCAGCCCCCCTCCACCCGCCATCCCCGGAGACCGACCCCCTTCTTTTACTCGAATTGTGTGTTTTTTTACCTATAATTTATTCACTAACATACATATAAAGATTGAACTTAGTAGTACATATCTCTGATATGTCGAATGGACTCCGATCTGAAAAAACAGCGTCGAATAATCTTTCGGGAAGTGGAATTTATCGAGCTTGAGAACGTGAACAAATAAAATGTTTTTCGACTTGTAATTATTTCAAAAGTTTAAGGATAAAATTATTTTTTTTTTTTAAAAAAGATACCGCGTTTAGCAAATTGGTGCTGCGTTTGGGGTCAGCCAACATGGTATGGAAGCAGGGCGGCGGAGGGTTTTTGTTTTCTCTTGGGGCCGGCGACACTTCAAAAACCATTCCCTGCTTATTGACGCAACTCCCCGCCGACGCATCCACCACTGCCACCTCCGCCTCCTCCACCGTCTAGAGGGCTCTGAGGGAAGCGCAACATGGCACTGAGTTTTGAAGTAGGCAACTTTTTCTGTCCCTCGCTTGGTTAATCTAGTTCGCTCTCATGGTTTCTCTGTGACTATATTGGGTTTTTTATGGAATTTTTCTAGATACTGGGGAGGTTCAATCGTGCTCGGGCTGCTCAACTTACGCTTCCTCACTTCCTCTGCCAAACTCCTCTCTTTATGCCTGTTGGTACCCAAGGTTATTGCTCTCTACTCACTCAACTAACTATTCATACCAGTTCAATATGCTGCATCTTGATTCTTGTTGCTTTAAAGATGAATAATGCATACAATATGATCAAAGTGACGACAAGAGAAAAAAAGGCGGAAGGAGGCCTGGTTGTCTGGCGAGTTCTTGCTTTCTAGTATCACGGTTTGCCTGAGTCTGTTGTTGTAGATTATATAAGCAACAATATTGGTAATTTACCAACTCTACCAAAAGGAAAACCTGTGGTGTGGTAGAAGACCTATAAATTATATTTATCTTAGCACATTCTCTCACACGAATGTCCCTTTTGGAGTTGAAGCATGGACTGTGCACTGGCTTACCTCATATCAAGTACTAAACAAATGGGTAGCATGGACTGTGCACTGCTTTACCTCATATCAAGTGCTAAACAAATGGGGGCCGCTCGCGCTCGCAGAATTCGAACTCGTGATCTTTGGTCACTCATACCATGCTAAGAATCTAATTCTAGAAAAGGTCAATCTTGTGGTAGAAACCCCATAAATTATATTTATTTTAACAAATGTGGACTTTTGTCATCGTGTTATGGTCACCGTTCTAAATGGCGGGGGTCAGAGTTCGATGGTATACCATGTTTTGCTGACTATAATAATCATGGCATTAGGGTTTAATTGGTATATGTGATGTATAGGGACTATCAAAGGGTTGACAACACCCCAGCTTGAGGAAATTGGCTGCCAAATCATACTTGGAAATACCTACCATTTAGAGCTTCGGCCTACTTCTGAGTTGATAGATGAATTTGGTGGTCTGCACAAGTTCATGAACTGGCCTAGAGCTATTCTTACAGACTCTGGTGGATTTCAGATGGTTGTCACTTTGTCCATCATTTGACAGTAATATGTTTCTCTGTTTACTTAGTCATCATCATAGTGGTGATTCTTATGTCTACTTGGCTTGCATCCAGCTTAGATTTCTCCTACATGTGCCTGTGATTTGCAGGAGTTTGTTTTTCGCCCAGAGAAGCCAATGGCACTTCTGTACTGAATTTGCTGTTTTTTTTTTTTTTTTTTTTTTTTGTGTAGGTGTCGTTGCTTGACTTAGCTGATATCACGGAGGAAGGTGTCACTTTCCAGGTATTTAATAAACTTTTATGCATAAATAGACTTTTCTTGATTACATGATTGCTTATGCATGAGTGGCCTTTTCTTAATTACACATGTGAGGTCATGTTTCTTCAGCTCTTCACACTGGTAAGATAGTGGCATTGCAGTTATAGTAATTTCAGCATGGATGTACTAGGCTCTATATTTGTTGGATCTTGTGTGCATGTGTCCTATAGATACATGTGACCGACCCCACCTAGTGGGACGTGGTCGTGATGATGATGATGATGTAGTAGGCTCTATTTTTAAATTCCTGTGATGATTTCCACATTTATCCCTTACATCAAATGTCTTTCTAGCCGTGGTGGATATTGTTGATTGAGACTAGGATGATGAGTCAGTGATGCAGGATTTGACACCAACTATTTCAGAAAATAAGCTAAAATTTTCCTTTTAAGCCCCACATCTTTGTCTCGACATTTTTGTTGGGCATTGTGAAGAGTTTCAGTAATTTTGGTCATAGTTGGCGCTACATATTTGTTCAACAAAGTAGAGAACTCAATTGTCCATATCTTTCTCTAATGGAACGAGAGCATATGGATTCCACCATCACTCCTTACTATCACATATAAGATCCTTCTCTAAGTACTCAGACGATAAAAAAAAATGAAATTGAAATAGTGATATTTGGCTGGAAAAATGAATTAGTGGTGCATCATTGATATTGAAAGCTATTACCTGAAAAACCAGGAGACCATCATCCATTTGGAATTGTATGGGTGGCATTCAATTCATGAAGTGTGAAGTACATTTTTTCTAGCTTTGCTTTTGCTCTGCCAATCTACACACTGCTCTTAGAATAGGCTGAATTGTTTATGAACAAAGTGGCATTGTTATTTGGACAAGTTGTTCTTAGGCCACCTCTTTCCTTTTCCTGCTGATGTTGTTTTATTAGTTTCCTGTTTTGTTTGCCCTCCCTGTTGTGAAGCTGGTGATAAAATGAGACTGCTGCTTTCAATTCATGTTGCTATAACTTATCTTTTATTTGGTTGCTGCAGTCACCGGTGGATGGAAAACCGATGCTCCTAACGCCAGAGGAATCAATAGAAATCCAAGTAATGCCTTGTGTTTTCTCATGTCTATTTTACGAATGGTGTTACTCATGGTCATACATACCTCTTAACTAACATGGACTTCCTGGAGTCAGTCAACTAATCTCATCTTGTGATTATGTTATCTCCTTGGTTCTTAACAATCATACTTCTTTTGGCTACTTGTATGAGATTGCTAGTGCACGCGGTGCTTGCAAACAAAGAAAACAAAGTTCACATTAAAAAATGTTCGTAAAATAATAGATGTGAATGACTATAAATATTAGGTGTAGAGTTTTAGTTCAAGATGTAATGCATCATTTATACATTACGATTCAATTTTGGTTTTACTTGATTGTTACCACATTAGAACTTTTTCAGGTAACTAAATGGAAGTTGGTATTTTTATTCTTGATATTTGTAATGTTCTTTTAGTTGTACATTTTACTTAAATCAATAGTAAAGCATTTTATCAAGTACAATGGGTATGCTTCTTTTATTTTGAGATATAATTTTTAGAAAAGTATTTTCAATTAAATTCTAGTAGTGAGATATTTTATTAAAGGTTTTTTTTGTAATATACTTCTGTGAATGAGATTTTCTATTTAAGTTCTATATTATCAAATTAGATAATCAATTAATGAGGGGTATTTTAATTAAAACAAAAAAAAAGAACAAAATGACCAAAGGATAATCGACTGTATAATATTTTTGGAGCTTAATTTTTCATAATGTTTCGTTTCCTATGGGGTATTTATTTGGCAAAAAGCCATTTCATGTCTCAGGTCAATTCTCTTTTGCGTTTTGGCTTCCTTACTACTTAATTAAATACTTGTTTTACCATGTTGGAGGAGGTTGAGCTGCTTTCGGTGCGCTCTTACCTTTACTCCTTAAATGGCCTTTGAGTATGATCCGTTTCATGCTTAAATTTGTCAAAAGTAGAGAGTTCACATATTTGTGATTCATCACACTGTTCATCTGGTTGTTTCACCTAGGAGACATATGGAACTTCCTTAGTATTGTATATTGTAGTTGCTTTTGTGGTCTCCTGCTCATATCATGTGCCTTTTTTCTATTCCTTGACCTCTGCAGAATAGAATTGGAGCAGATATCATCATGGCACTGGATGATGTAGTGAAAACTACTATCACTGGTCCGAGGATTGAGGAGGCTATGTATCGGACTCTTCGTTGGATAGACAGATGCATTGCTGGTAAAAGTTTAAAGAAGGCCGTATGAACTTAATGTACTCTTGCCACAAATGAAATTTACTATACTAATATATAGAAATTATGTGATGGTCTGAACAATAAAGAAAATTTGATAAACATGGTCATCTGCCTTTTTTATCCTTGCCATCATGCACCTATTAATTCTTTAGTAGTTCAGAACTGGTAGTCTCCTGCTGTTATATGGTAGCATGGGTGCTTTTACCGATTTCAAGTAATGCATAACTTGCTCACTATTTCTCTGAATTGCACATTCAAAAATCATTTGAATTTTCCGGGCCTCTTTTTGGTGGGGTCTTCCTTTTTTGTTTGCTTGCTCACTATTTCGCTGTTGGTTAGTGATTGAGTCATGCATTGTTTTACACTATTATATAAATTATTACCTAGTGCTGTATTTATTATATTATATTATATTATATATTATATTATATTATATTATATTTTGCTTAAAGTCTTAAACCTAATCTTTTAATTAGGCATGGACAGTGCGTATTGGGTAGCCAACAGCCAAAACACTATATTTGTCGGATCTTTTGTGTATTATGTCATAACGGATTACGTGCGGCCTATCCCACCTAGTGGAATATGGTCTTGGTGATGTTGACGACGACGACTAAGATATGTAGTCCCGCGGCCTCACTCATGTTTGTTATATTCCAGTCAAGCTGGACTTTAAATTGAGCCTTTTGAAATTTCTTTTCTTGGGGAAAACCTTTTGACTCCACATATGAACTTATAATACTCACTTTTGTCATTTTATGATTTATTTTCAATATTTCCTTATGCAGATTTCCTATTAACTCTCTTAATCTTTTGAAGTGCAGCTCACAAGAGGCCACATGAGCAAAACTTATTTGGTATTGTACAAGGTGGTTTAGATCCTGCACTAAGGTGAATTTCTCCTGTCATGCCGTCTTCCTGATGTTGTATGTTCTTCAATCCTGTTGGTGTTCTTTCTTCTCTTTCGAGATGCCCTGGATTAAAAATAGTTTCTCCTTGTTTTATTTGTTAAAGTCTTTTTTTTCAGGGATATATGTGTCAAAGGCTTGGTAGAGAGGAATTTGCCTGGGTATGTTTTCTTCCCTCACTGAG
This sequence comes from Dionaea muscipula, assembly GCA_028571145.1. Lineage (NCBI taxonomy): Eukaryota > Viridiplantae > Streptophyta > Magnoliopsida > Caryophyllales > Droseraceae > Dionaea > Dionaea muscipula. The sequence goes on along the minus strand of JAOWBR010187604.1, from coordinate 5,082 downwards.
TACAGAAATGCAAATCCAGGGTGGGCGATTTATTTTGTCCTCTTATTAGGTCAGACGGATTGATTTGTATGCTTTATTCTGTCTTCTTTTAAATGAAACTCATATTCCCACAGAAGAGATTGATGATAATGCTGGAGTTTGCCCAAAGGTTTTCATGTGACAATTTACTCTATGCCAATTGGGAAGAGGCAAAATTCATCATTGTGGTAAAATTGTCTGCCCTAACTCATGCATGCATGAGGTGTCACACCTATCGGCCATGGGATGATCTTGAAGTGCTGACTCCTACTATGGCTTGTGGAAGTACCTCCACTAGTTCTCTATTGTGTTAGGTGGAGGGAGTATGATGTTTCGACGAGTAATATGGTGAAGTGTTAAACTTGGTGCTAGTATCTTGTATCATGATAGAAAATCATGGTCATTATGGGATATTGTTGCCTATGTTACTCATAGGATCAAAGTGGGCAGGTGAAGTCTAGTAGTTATGTGGAAAGCTTAAAGTATTATAAGGTTAAGGTGGTTCTCAGCCAACAATGTTATATGAAGGAGACTACTGGTGGCCTACTGCTACTTAAAATTGTTGAAACCATGACAGTGATAATGTTGATAATAATCATGCGGGATCTGTGGACATGTAAAGCAGGACAATTTGTCATCATAAAGAAAAGAGTTGCAAGGGAGCAGTTGAGTAATAAATGAGAGAGATACAATTTAGGTTGTATGGGTATGGAAAGCAAAGATATCCTAATGCACATGGGGTAATGTGAGGTAATAGAAAAGGTGCATTTCAGGAACAAAAGATTGAAAAGAGTTCGAAGGAAACTACAAGGTATCACTGCATGTATCATGAGTTAGCCGAACTACCTTTTTTCCATGAATTGCCAGAGAAACATGATTGGTAACAAAGTGGAAGACTGGTGTCCATGAATCCATGTTGGTAATCCCATTTAGAGAGAAAATGATCTGTTTGTTTTTTTTTTTTGGTTTTGCAATTACTTGATTTGTTGAAAAGGCCATCTTGCAATCTCTTGATTGTTTTGCATTCTCCATTCACCAAATAAGTGAAGTTCCGCAGTTTCCAGTATAGGTAATTTTACTACAAGATTTATTTCTGCTTCTCTTGGTGTGTTTACTGCCATTGCATTTGGGGCTTGTAAGGATTCATTAAGCAGGAGATGGTCATGATCAAAATAACTACTTGGCACAAATTCTAAAGTGTATTTGTTTAATATGTAGACTTTAGTTATTTGATTATGTAGAAGAAACTCTCTTACGAGTTATGATTCAGTGGATTGGATTAATATTCAGGCCATGAGCATGATTACTCCCTGGTTTTGGCTGGAGAATCATCTGCTATCTGTTGGCTGAATAATTATCCTATTCAGGAAGTCATTCCATGTTCTTGATAACCTCCATATTCGGAACTGTGGTGTAATTGATGTTGAAACCAATCCAATCCATGTTATGGTTTACAATTATGCATGTGACTAGAAAGGGATTTTAAGTTCTTAGTTCAAAGGCACGAGTAGAAGTTCCTGGTGATCTTCACTCCCTTCGTGGACCCCTGTTTGCAGTTCGAATTTTTCTTAGGTGGTCGAGTATTGCCACAATGAATATTTGTTTATTTCAAAATCTCTTTTAGATTAGAAATAATTATTAATTGTTGTGTTACAATTAAAATAAACAATTACGAAATCCACTATAAAAAACCAAACAGTGAGGCTCTGTTTGATTCATAGATAAGTGATGTGAGACTATCTACTGTTTGGTTGGACAAAATGAAGTTGAGATTACTTATGATCTAGCATGAGGGATGATCCGCCCTTGGTGGATAAGGATGGTGGTGGGGGACGGTGGCCCGTTGTTGACAGGTGTTAACTGTTGTCTGGATCTTGAAATTTGACTAGATTCCAACGATCGGTTGTCGGTAGTCATAAAAAAAATATATGATGATTTTATCTATAAAATAAATAAATTTAAAAAAATATCATATGGATAACTAATTTAATATAATTTCTTATTATTTTTTGTCCCTTTTTTTTTATTTAATTGGAAAATCTATATTCTGTTACCACGAACCTCATGGTAGAGTAATAAACGAATTTTCTTCTTTTTTCTTGACTAGGACTTACTAACTTTAATGCAACAATAACATAACTACAAGTCTACAATGGTCAGATTCTAGTTAATTTCGTCGGAAAAATGGTCAGTGGGATAATAGTACTACAATGTGGCCGGATTCTTTTGGCCAAACAATGGTCAATTGGATGATAGTATTGGACTACAATGTGCGAAAATTCTACATCATACGAAAAAGTGCCTGTTAGTTATCCCGTCCCATTCACACCTCCCTCCTCCCTCACCACCCTCCTCCTTGTTTTGTAAATTGTGTCCAGATTTAACGGGTTTTCAAGCGGGACACTAATTGGGTGCAGTAGAATGATCCCTATAATGTGTACTCTTTTCGCAAACAATCTTGATTTTTCGAAACGTCCTGACTGAACTCACAACTGAATTCATGATTTTTTCAAAAAAGACATTTCTAACCAGTAAATATGAAAGCCCTTCATATTTTTTTTATTTTTTTTTAATAATCAAAGGTATTTCTCGGGTTAGTTTTCGCGTACCTCGAAAACTAGTTATGGGAAGTATGTAATAACCAATAAATCACATACCCCGGTTAATCATCACGAATGGTGATGGGCTGGTAACCACATGAAGCTCTTCATATTATTTACCGGTAAGAATTATCTTTTTAAGAAAAGTCGTGAGTTCAGTTAGGGTGCATAGTTGAACTGCTCAAAGACGCCTATAGTTATGTCCAAAATTGTATCATGTGTCTAAGGGTGTAAATGATACGATATAGTTCGAGATCAGTTCGTGACTCAATTCAAAAAAAGCTCGAAAAACTGGACTCGAGCTACTTGAGCAATCCACGAGCCCACGAGCTGAGCTTGAACTTGGAGTATTCGGGCTCGCGAGTCCAATGAACCTCACAAGCTGAACGAGCCTAAGAGGTTTTTGTATTTTTATAATTTTATATAATTAGAAATTGTCCGTGTTATCGGCACGATAAACACTATATACTCTCTTGAATCAGTTAAAAAGATGTATTAATAATTTTTTGGATAGGTTATACGTACACCTAGTTATACACTCCGTTTGTACACCCAACCGCAACCGTAGATTATTTGAAACGGACGTACTAGATTTGATTAATAAAAAAAAAATCCAAGAAAATATAAAAAAAAATCTAGAAAAAGAAAAGAAAAGAAACAATAAACCTAAAGTATTGAAGATCAAATCTGATACGTCTATTTTTCTTGAATCGACGGTTGTGGTTGGGTGTACAAACGGTGTGTATAATTGGGTGTACGTTTAGCGCTTTCCTAATTTTTTTACATAATTAATCTAATGAGTGAATAATGATTGTAGATATAGTGATATACTATGAATAAAAAAATATAAAATTATATAGATAGTAAAAAAAAAGTAAAAAATTTTGACAATAACTTTTATTAAAAATATTATTAAAAATTTAACTTTTATAAAAAAATTTCTAATTAAATAATATTAATATAGAAAGTTAAGTTGTTAGAAAAATAAATATAAAATTTAAATTAGTTTATTGATTTATAGGTTTGTGATATTATGTTTATAAGTGTGTGATGTGATGTTTATAGAAAAAATATGTTTTGTAATATAGATTATCTATACTATATTACTTGATAGACTTTGAATTTTTTAACTAATCCTACTTATTTATAACTCTCTCACATATATTTTCACACATTTTTTACCGTTGGATCGATCAAAATACATCAACGGCTAATATTAATCAGACTCTCTCTTTCACTCTCTTTCCCTTTTGCATCACATAATATTACACAACTTATAATTTATTTTTCTTTTATATCTCACTATACAAATATTATACGACCCATAATTCATAATCAAAATTCTTAATTTTTTACGAAGATTAAAACGAGTTTAATGTTGATATAAAATTTATTCTATTTTTTTATTAAGAAATTATACAAATTGCATAGCATGACACAAGCACGGACACGATAAGATATAGACACAAATAATTTTTGTAAGGGTGAATAAAACTGTAATAATATTCATCGTGTCAACGACAAAGACAATTTTTAGTATATAATATTGAAATATGTAAATCTTTATCCAAAATTTTTAAAAATTGAATATAAATAAAAATTTAATTTAAAAATCGAGATTATTTTTTTTTTCTAATCTCTGGCGAAGGTCCGAAGGAGAAGGTCGTCGCCTAGATACGCCACTTGCCCTGCCTGGACCAGACCCATAGTCGCCGGACGCCGCCGTTGCCCGGTGCCCTTGGCTCACTGCCACCATCGTTGAAGAGAAGCCAACAATCAAGGAAGAGGAGTACCTGTTGCACTACTTGCCCAGATTTGTTCCTCGTAGAGGAGAGAAGAACAAAAAAACAGAGAGAACAGGAGAGCGGAGCCACAGTGGAAGAACAATGGTCCACAGACAAAGGAGAATGGAGAATGAAGAATACTCCAACAGAAAAAGTAATTGGCAAGGAAGTCAGACAGGAAGGACCTCACATTTAAGAAGAGGCCCACAACAAGGGAGAGTCCAACCTTGGAGAGAAGACAACAAGAGAAGTCAATCTCGCAACGATGAATGCTACAATTATAACAAGAGAGGTCACTATGCCCGCGATAACTGGCATAAGCAGGCGAAAGAGAATGCTGCAACATCCACCCAAAAGAATAGTGGTAACGAATATAAATGGGATTTCTAAACATCGTTTTCCATAAAAGAATTGGAGGTGGATTCCCCATGTGTCGCTGAATCAGTTGAAGAACTGACACTAACAATCGTAAGTGAGAAGTTGATCAATTATGATACCGATTGGATCGTCGATTCCGAGTGCTCCCATCATATGACAAGAGACGAGATGAAGCTCCAGGATATGTCCAAGTATAAGGAAGGATATGTTGTTTTAACGGCAAAAAACACAAAGCTGCCAATCACTCATATTGGCAAGGCCATGGTGGTTCCCAGGTATAACTCTAATACTGTAGAGTTAGA
>JAOWBR010187593.1:0-10306 GCA_028571145.1 Dionaea muscipula | reverse complement strand
AAGCATTATTGCAATCGTATCCCTTCATAGCCATGGTATCAGTCTAATCACCTCCAAGGTTCATTCCGCGGAAGTCGGTCAGTGATCTTAAGGATCGATCCTGCCTCATTGCTGATTCATAGTACTTGAATCGGTTGTTGAGTGACACTTGTCGTGGGGGAATTACACTTGAGAATTAGCACTTACATTTCTGCAATTTACATTTCCAACCTTTATATTTAATGCACATCACTTCACTGAATTTACAAGTTGTAGAATTGATATTCACTGTTACGGATAATTCTCTGAGGATCGATATTTTTATTACTACCAACGAGGCAGTACACTTGTTGTTACTCACCTCAGTTGTGTCAATCTCATGAAGAAATAAGATAAGGGGCCTTTAAATAGAAGATTTCCCGAAGATTCCCGAAGATTATTTCACCGTAAGCACGGCCGTGTTTATCCAAACACGCTCGTGTTTCGGGCAAAACCCGCGGACGAAAAACCCGAGGCACGGTCGTGCTTCTGGGCACGGGCATGGCCCCAGGCCGTGTGCGACATTGCCATGAAACGCACAATTGCCAAAATAAAGGCACGCCCATGTCAACCCTAAGCACGCTCATGCTTGTAACAAAACTGCTCAAAACACATCCCGAACAGCTCCAATCCACAACTGAAGAGTCCTGAACACCGACCAAGTACCAAACGTGTGGAATGGAAGTCGCTAACATCACAATTAGGATGTGGGGAGATTCTTGATTTTGCCATAATTTTACCAGTTTTTTTATCGTAGGTTTCCCTTGCGATTTGGTGTGTAGGAGGCTCATGTTTTTGCCCAGCTGACTTGGATTCTTGAAGGCATTTCTGGACTTCGGTGAGCCTTGAATTGGAATCAAGTACTGAGTTAATGTTTGAGATTGTGGGAGTCGTCAAGTCCGAATGCAGAAGAAATTATTGGCTTCTCATTTTGAGGATGGATCAAGGTCTGATTTGTTTTGATGCATATCTGAATCACCAGCAGTTTGGGTGTTGTTCTACCCTCTTGATGCCTTATCGTTGGTATGTCATCTTCTTATGGTGAGCAGGAGGGGTCATTTTTGCTTTGTTCCTTATTGATGTCGACTTTTCTTTAGCTATTGTTTGGGTGTGGGTTGGAGTTTTTAGTTGATTTCTTAACAATTTTTGGTTACTTGTATATGATTGTGTGTGCTTTTAGGGAGACCAACCTAGTTGGATTGTCCAATTCATACTATGATGCGATCTGCAACTTGGCGATATCTCTCTTGTAAGCAGCTGTTATAATTCTGATTGCTTACATCAATAAGAGATTCATTTTCATTAATCAAAACAAAAAAAAAATGGAATAGAGGATAGGAAGTTCCTCAGCAGTTCTCACACCTGACACACAAGTGGAGATACTTTCTAGCTATAAATGCACCTCACTTCCTAGTAAGAGGTATATTTGATTTATGAACTATAGGTTCCAGCTTACAAAGTTCAGTTTTTACCTCAATAATCCGACTAGCTCACTTAAGGTTCAGATATGTACTATTTCCAAGGCAATCATCGAATGTTTCCGACAATTTGCTATATGTACAGGTTGTAATACACAACAACTATTACACGACGAATTGTTATCACCCTCCAAATTATACCTATCCAATAAGTCGTTTGGCCCTTGATCGCAATCTTGATCCCGGATCTCCCATTTTGGCCATGACTTAAAAGCATCTCAGGAATTTTAGGCAGGAAACAAAAGAGGAGATGGCTAGACTTGCATAATGTATATAACAAGCTAGAAAAAAAAAAAAAAAAAAAAAAAAGAAGAAGAAAAAAGGCAATAAGCAGGCAGCCACATGCATGCACATTCAGTTTCATGTGTGTGTGCAGTACTAAACTATTATAGATCAGTTCAAGTAGCTAATTAGCTAGCCACAGGAATTATGATTCCCTCTACGTACATGTATGTCACTTAATGTACATGGGAATAATGTGATTTCATCCCTTACCTACAACTACAAGAAGAATTTTCAATGGTTAGAAATCCTTTTATATGGGAATGGTAGAAAAACTTACTTAGTTGTGAAGGCCTAGCCATTCTGTCATAATGCATCCAATACTAGAGGGACAATTATGCTTCATTATAATATGATTCCATGGATGTATGTCTTACCTAGAAACAGGCCATGCTCGTTAATTTGTTCACACCAGGACAGGGAAGACATATAAACTGAGGAACATCCATTAAAAATTCCGTTTTTCTGAAACTTTCGAGCAAGATTTTTCGACAAGGAAAACCCCGCTACAAGGCCTTATTTAACGGTTTAAGGCCTATAGTGCTAAATATATTTCATGAGTCTTCTTGACCTTTTGATATAGTTTATTTCTTAACATGATATCAGACTACTAGACGTGACTAAAGGTCACGAATGCAGGCGGCCTCCATTTATTCAACACTTAGTATGAAGAGGGTCAGTGCACAATCTACGCTTCAAGTCAAAAGAGACATTCGCTGAGAGAACGTGTTAAATATATTTCATGGGTCTTCTACCACAATGTTGATCTTTTAATAGAGTGGATTCCTTCACATATATGGAGTGTGTCACCCTAGCTATTACCCCACATCGCAGTGTGTTTGCCCATATATATCAAAGCAGTTTGGTCAAAGTAAACAAAATGGTGAAATTCAGTGGCATATACATAACCATGTGCCTGACAGCTAAGTTTTTATTCTTCAAGATAAAACCCAGCTAAATTATTGTTCACTATATATGCATTTAATTGCTTGTCTCTACAGGCTGTTAGTTAGGGTTCATTAAGCTCTAGCACTAAACTCCTCTAACCACCACACTAGCTAGATATTATAAGTCTCTCTTCTCAATTACTATGAACTAACTATTACTACCCCATATTCACTTCTGTCCAGCACCCACAAACAGAGTTCTTCTGTGTACATGTACTTATGCAAGTTGTGTAGACACAAAGAGAAATGTTAATGATAGTAACTTTTCATTAATTCTCTCTTTTGATTTTGGATTGAGTTTAAGCAAAGTAAAAAAAAAAAACAACTGTAGAAATAATTACAGTGAACGTTTTCATTATTATAACAACCAAACAGAGTTAAGTGGCTCTGGTGGTAGGTCAGGATTATCTATTAAGGTACATGTGCGACCTCAAACACAATGGGCTCCCAACTTTATTATTTTTTGGCTATTAGTGCACAAGATGTTTCCACATAAAACAATACCCTACATGGTAATACAAACACGTACAGCGCCACATAAGTACAGTGCAACAATGAGGAAAATTAATTTGGTTAAACATTTGTTTTTGTTTCTTTTGCATTTTCTTTGAAAGAGTCCATACTCCATATGATGCTTATGAATTATCAAAAGTACCAAACTTAAACAACAAGATCAATTGGCATGTAAAAAAGTATCAGACATATAATAAAAGAGACCTACTCAATGGAATAACTTCGAGTAGGGTCTTGGAATCGAGGTGATCTACCCTTGGGATTATGATCATGATCTATGGGCTTTCAAGTTAAGGGCATTTTTCAGTGAAGAAAGAATCCCTACAACCTAAATGAAAAGGATCACCAAGTGCCAACCCATCCAAGGGCACATCACCGTAGGATCCCCAAAGCTCACAACACTCTATACCCTATAAAATCACAATCTTCATATCCCATGTACCACAAAATTCAACCCCACCACCATCAAAGGGCAAACCCTACACCATACCCATTATCCACCATGGCAAAAGTATTTTACAAGGGACAGTACCCTGCTCAGTGGCCCATCCTCACATGGGTTTCCCATTTGTCTCAAAAGATCAACACAAATTAATCCCCATCCAAGTTACCACAACACCCACGTAGATCATGACAAAGTGGTGGGACTAGTACCCAACGTGTGAAGGGCAATTAGGGGAAAACTAGATCAAGATGGAATTAATGTGTTGCTATACTAGTCTTACTTTTATGATATAAGACTATAGCAAAAAAAGGGTTTACCAAATACCACTTCAGAAGCTTGATCAGCTCTGTTTTCTTTTCCTTTCAGCAAGAGGTGCTCCACCTATTAAAAATAGAGCAACAACAGGGAAAGGAAAAGAAAAGAAAAGAAAAGAAAAAAAGTTAGTCTCTATATATGGAGCTAGGTAGATGTTGACACTTGACACTTTGATCACAGCAAGAAAGAAGCAATGAAACAGTGAAGATTACTCTGTCAAGATCGAGATAGCGAAACTCAATCGATTCATATCAGTTAGTAGATATAGATCGAGGCACAGAGGGAGGATCATATATAACATGTTCAATCTGGGTTCATTTGCAGATATGGGGAAGACAGTGAAGTGGATTCGAACCCTGTTGACTGGGAAGAAGGACAAGGAGAAGGAGAAGGAGAAGAATACAAATCACGCTGCTTCAGTGGCCGCTGAAAATCCTGCAACTCCTATATTGATCCCACCCACAACCCCTAAGGAGAAGAGAAGATGGAGCTTTAGACGATCATCGGCCACACCTGGAGGAGCTCTTCCCAAGGATTCCAGTTCTACAGATCCGGGTGTCACAACGCGAGCAGCACCAGCTTGTACTGATCCAGGGACTGATCCCAAGCAGCACGCATTGGTAGTAGCTGCTGCGACCGCAGCTGCAGCGGATGCAGCTGTGGCAGCAGCACAGGCTGCTGCTGCTGCAGTTCGTCTTACTGCTGCTGCTGCTGTCACCACCGACTCTAGAGCTAGCGCCGTTGAAGAGGCTGCTGCAATCAAGATCCAATGCGTTTTCCGCTCATATCTGGTATGAATTTCTCAGAAAGCCTCGCCACATTCTCCTATCCCCTGCACATATAGAATATATACCATCTTATTCCAGCTCTATTGCAAATCCAATTTAGTATATATTACTATATCATAATTGCTAATGAAGATGATGCTACTATTATCCTTGATCATGTGAATTATTGTCGGTTTTGGAAATAGGCAAGGAAAGCACTGAGGGCATTGAGGGGACTAGTGAAACTGCAGGCATTGGTACGCGGGAACCTAGTGAGGAAGCAGGCCACAGCAACACTCAGATGTATGCAGGCACTGGTGATAGTTCAGGCGAGAGCACGGGCTCAAAGGATCAGGGCAGCAGAAGAAGCCATGGCCATGGCCGTGGCTGGAAAACCAAGACAATCGACTCACAGGAAATTCACTTCAGACATGCTCATGCACTCATATCATGTTAGTCTTTCTAACTCAAATCGCCTGAAATTAAGACAAAATGGCCACTGATCTAGCTATCTCTGATCAAACTAATTAAGGGATTGTCTAGGACAGTTTCTGACACACATTTCCATCATCACATCAAAGTAAGCTCGTGGAAATTCACAACATCCATCCAATCCTGCATGATTAACTAATAGGCATGATTTGGATCATCAATTAACTGTGTGGGTTAAAAGATCTCAGTTTAGATTAATAAGTATGTTGATGGACGAGAGTCATGGACAGGGGCACACTTAGTACATATGGACAATCAGAAGCGCACTTAGTTCCATAGCCATTTTCTGATTTACATACAGTCTTTCAAAATGAATTACAACCGGTTGTGGTTCATTGCAGGAAATGGACAGGGGTGTGGAGGAGGATATCAAAATAGTGGAAATGGATCTAGGAGAATCAAAAGGCAGCTCGAAAAGCAGGAACAGCTATTCGAACCATCCACCGAGCGAACTAATGGACAACAGGTTCTCAACTCACCAACGTGCGAACTCAAAGAAAGATACCAACCAGTTTTCACCAGCACCATCTGCAATGACTGACATGAGCCCAAGAACCTGCAGTGGGCACTTTGAGGATTTTTCTTTCACCACATTTCAAAGCAGCCCTCACTACTGCTCTGCTGTCTCAAAGTTTGATCCATCAAGAACCGCTTTTGCATTTCCTCAGCCCGAGTATGCCGAATCCATATCTTATGATTATCCCCTTTATCCTAATTATATGGCCAATACTGAATCATCAAAGGCAAAAGTGAGGTCACAGAGTGCACCAAAGCAACGACCAGATTCTCTGGAGAGGCAGCTGAGCCGAAGAAGACCATCTGTTGAAGGAAGGAATGTCCCAAAGGCTGTTAGAATGCAACGATCGACTTCACATGTTGGTTCCGCGGTTCAAAACTACCAATATCCATGGTCCGTCAAGCTCGATAAGTCTGCAATTTCACTTATAGACAGTGAATGTGGTTCTACCTGCTCCGTGCTCACAAATACCAACTACTGCAAATCTCTAGTTTCATACAAAGTCAGTAAAAACCATCAGACACAAGTATGACATGCATTATATGATTGCTGGAAAATATATATATATATATATATATGCACAAGTATCCGACTTAACATTCTTCTTGTGGTCAATGCAGCCTCAAGAAAATTGATACTAGAAGGCATAAATCCAAATTCCATTGTGGATCTAGCACTCATCAAGCGTGATCGCAGTATCAGAAGTGTCATACAGATTCAGGATCCACCAAAGGCACGGGGATACCAAACCTTGTTTAGGAAGAAAAAGGATCAAAAGTTGCTAAGGTTATTTCCCATTTTCTAAGTCCTAAACTAAAGCTCTTCGTGTGTGAACTTCACTTTTGGCTTGCATTGGTAAACCTAATGTTCTTCGACTTGGATGTGCGGCTGCTGAATTTAGATGCAGTCGGCTTGGAATGTATCGGTAAAGAGCAGACTCATTTTGATATCATACATACATTGCACTCCAGGTCATAGCTCTTGTGTAGGCATGGTGGTCATGGTATAAAGTCTTCCCATGAGAGATTGTCAATTCGCAAAGACAACTCTATTAATAAAGTGCAGAAATCTTCAGCTTTTGATTCAGATTAATTTGAATTGCCGTTATATGATATGTGAGAACTATAAGTTGTTTTACTTTTATCAGCAGTCTCAATCTTGTAGTTAAAGTTCAAACCAAGCCCTATAAACTGTTTGCCGCATTGGAGAGAATCCTTTTCAAGACTCCAGTTTTCATGAAGCAGCCCAGAAAGGATAAATTCAATTAGCGGCATTAAGCAAGTAGGAGGAGATCTTGTTTAACAGATATTTTGCAGACCAGATAAAGAGTAGATGGATCCCTACACAACTTTTTGTTGCATGGCTTCTTCGAAATTTGTTAGCCAAATTATACAGCTTTTGTTTTTGTAGGTGCAGCACTTGCAGGCTCCTAGGCCAGCAGGTTGATGTTACCTGGAGACGGGCATTTTTGCCTAGCGTAACATTAACATTTAGAATATTGTCTTCAGGAGTTGCATATTCATTTCTTATTCACATGGGGGTGAACCCTTCTCGAGTTTCTCAAAGTCAATTCGCCGCTTGCCCATTGAAGTAGGGAGACCCTCGCTACAAGAGAAGAAGTTGTAACACAGGAACTCATCCAGAGTAAGAATCCTTGTCACTTTTGAAACAAACCGATGCAATGCAGGTAGCAGCTAATGCAATGTGTATAATGCTGCCGACAGTTAAAAATGTATTTCTTGAGCCTTTTAACACAAGGCTGATTTTCGTGGTACAGTTGGTTATTCAATATGCTAGGCGTGACAAAATATTATAAATTCAAACTGGCGACCCTCCCTATTTATATATTCAGCATTTGGTTAGAGGAGAACCATTACGCAGTTCACACTTTGTCTTCTTCAACAAGCTTAAGCTTAAGCTGAAGGGCTTTGAGTCGATCAAGAGCCAAGGATTGATGCAACAAATATGCAAAGGAGGATAGAAGAAACAGAAACATCTATTTCTCTCTATTTCAATAACAGAATATTTCAAAAAAAACATCATCTGCTATTTAATTTTACAATCCAGAATTTAAGTAGTAGATTTACAGCCACAACTATTATAAATAAACATACCCTTTCATGAAGACACAATACTAACGTAAAGACACAACCAGTAGAAAAAGACTAAACACAACCATTACAAATGAGCATAACTTTTAAAAAAAACATAACTCTTACCTATAGACATAATTAAAAAAAAAAAAAAAACATAACTCATAGAAATACAGTCACCACCTTTGAAAATTTATTATATCAAAAAATATACTCAAAAAATCATCCTGCATCAATCTCCCCGGGTTGGGAGGAACTCGTCCTCGAGTTCTAAGGGCTATCAACCGAATCTAACCTCGATAATCAGCAACTCGAGCCAATCTTCATCTTGACTTTCGCTGTAACTTCTTTATTTTCACAAGGAAGTAAGACATAAATCATATTCTCATCCTTAATCTCATTCAAGAATTTGAACATTGAAAGAAATGTACTCTTACTAACCGGGGCAAGAACTAATCCTTCCCGAAGAGGTGCTAGTATGATTCTTTTTCCCTTAAAGTCAAAGGAATAAGTATTCTTTCGACCATCGTGTATCACACTACGATCGAACTGCCAAGGTCTCCCCAATAAGAGATGACAAGCGTTCATAGATACGACATCACACCAAGCATTATCAATATATTTTTTCCGATAGAAAACAACACAAGGTATCGACTATCTACCGTTACCTCATTACCCTTGCTCAACCACGATAACTTGTAAGGTTTGGGGTGACGGTCCTGCTTTAATGATAATTCATTGCTGCTTCCTTGGAAATGAGGTTCTCACAACTATCGTTGTCAACAATCATCTTGCAAACCTTTCCCGCAATTGTATAGGTTGTATGGAAAATACTAGTTCGTAACCCATCATCTTCTGATTCTTCTGTAGGAGTCAACAAAGTCTTCTGAATGACCAAGGTTACTCTACCATCCCCGTACAACACATCGTCATCATCATAGGTATCAAACACTGGTTCACCAACGTTTTCAACCTCTTCCTTCACATCCTCGTCAATCAACAAATTCTTACCTCTGTCGTCTGCAGACTTTCTGCACTCAGTGGCTCTATACCCAGGGTCGCCACAACGAAAACACTTAATTCCAGAGTGGGAATTAGAAGTGCTTTGTAGTGGAGATTGCTGCTACCTAGACCATTGTTGTCCGAGGCGTGACTCATGTGTGCATGTCGGACGACTGTTATTGTTCGGGTCTTGCTGCCTTTCCACAGCAAGAGCACGCTCATATGCTTCAGAAATTGACCACAAGGAATGAAGGGTAAGAACATCTTACAGGGACTGACGCAAACCACCCAAATATCGTACTACTAACTGCTCTTCAGTTTCAGACAAATCATTCCGAGCAACCAACTGGTAAAACTATTCATCGACTGTCCTGGGATCCTGTCTCAACAGATGCAACCGCTGGAACAAATTTTGACGGTACCTATACGGAAGAAATTAAGCCTTCATCTTCCTTTTCATTTTCTCCCAGTCAGTAATTTTTTCCTTATTTTGCTTCTCCGTGGAGCGTCACAATTGTTCCCACCAAGCTGATGCACCCCTTTTAGGGTAACGACGACCAACTTTACCTTCAAATGGTCAGAGATGTTTTTGTAGATGAAAACACGTTCGACTTTATTGATCTAATCGATGAACGCATCGGCGTCCAGTGAACCAAAATACTCGGGCAATTCCACCTGAAATCCAAGATCTCCATGATGCATCCTCCTTCCACGGGGCGCCCTGGCATGAGCAGCATGATGATAAGAGTTAGTGAAAGTAGATTCCGTCCCGTGGTCCCAGATCGTATGATCCACAGGCTCGCACACCTCCTCCAAGCGCAGAGTTAATTCTGCAACCTGTTGTCGCAAGTCTTCGATCCCTAACGTCACGTTCACGTGGCGGTGCTTCATCTGTCGAGTTATGTCCTCGGTAGGGATAACAATGGATTGATTCGGTTCGGGTATTACCAAAACCATACCCGAAACTGAAAACCAAAACCAAAACCAAAACCATAACCGAACCATTACCCATTCGGGTCGGTTCGGGTATTACCCGTTCAAGTTTCGGATAATATGTTATCCGAACGAGTAGCCATTTTAAAAAAAACTAAAATGCAAAAAAAAAAAAAACGCAAGCTGCAGTTTGCAGCCGCGTAACGTTACCAGTCAGCATACTTACAAGTTATAAAACAATCAAACTCAAAGAGTCAAAGTTTCAAACCTGCAGGCTAAAATAATGAAACTCAATTTCAAACATCTATGCTACAACCTACAACATAGATTCGTAGAATGAAAAAAAATGATACAAATAGTTTCAATCCACATTAAACAACAATTAACTTGTTACAGCACATTACATCATTCCTCAATTGCACAATTCTGATTCATCAAACAAAAGTATTATATAAGTTACGTGTTACCGGTTGGGTAACTGTTCGGGTAACCGGTTGGGTAACC
>JAOWBR010187571.1:0-10307 GCA_028571145.1 Dionaea muscipula | reverse complement strand
GTTGATTTTTTTCGTTTAATGTGGACATCTGTAAATCAAACATTTTGCAAATTTTTTTGGGTTTTTGGAATTAACAAATCAAAGGCTGAGATTATATCTTGTAATTACTGTTCATTCCACTATTCACTCACTACCAACAATATTACTATTTATCCACTATTAAGTTTTGTCTATATATATACACACCGCACTTCTAATGTGGATCTCCTCCAATGTATAGTAGTGTGGACCTTGTTTAACCATTGGATTAGATATGATAAAAAACTTAGATTAGATGATAGTGGGTGAATAGTAAAGAGGGTGGGTGGTGGATGAATAGTAAAATGAACAACAGCCTTTGATCATATCTAATCCAACGGCTGAGATAGGTTCGCATTACTGTTGTGAGCCGTTTGATCATATCTAATCAAAGATTGAAATTGAAAGTACAAAAAAATGGAGTGTAGTGATACGATAGGGAATCGAACCACTGTTGCGGAACTAAATGGGTTTGGATCGAAATGTAAGGATCCGAGCAAGCTCGATGATCAACTTCAATGGGTTTGCGATTGGAATCAACAGGAGATAGAGGATTAATCTAGGATAGTCAATTAATCTAGTCTAATCGGTCATTGATGAGGGGTTAATCTCGACTCAACAATTTCCGATGAACTAAGGAGAGTGGAGTTAGTCTCGACTTCTCTTGAGTAACTAAGCTGCTAAATTAATTCTCAATAAGGGATAATTCATTGATTGGAAAAAAGATCTCTACTGCTAGTATATTTATAAGCTTACAATGAGCATGTGGTTTCTAACAAACGTGGGTCCCATTCGGTTCAAAGGATAAACAATTTCTGAACAAACTGACAAGTGGAGCGCAATTATTTTGGAACATTCCTTGGTTGTTAAATTTGCTGACACAACCTCTTCCGCCATTGCTATTCTTAGAAGTGTCGTCTCCCTTATTCAGAGAAGTGCCGCCTTCCTTGTAGAGGAAATGTCGCCTCCCTTGCAAGAGAAATGTCACCTCCTTTATAAAGAGAAATGACATCTCCCTAATAAAGAGAGATGCTGCCTCCCTTATAAAAAGGAGTGTCGTCTCCCTTATTTAGAGGAGTGTCGCTTCCCTTGTAAAAGGAACATCGCGTCAGGTTATTATAATTCTCCACCTCTTCAAATGTTCTTTCCCTTGTCCTCAAGGAACAAAATCAGGTAACTGCATCATAATAAAAGCTTATCTTCCCAAGTAGCCGACTCTAGAGCCAAATTAGACCATTCGATGAGTAGCTGACCAACCTCTACTCTTTTCTGCACAATCGTTCTTCTATCTAGGATTGAGATCGGTTCCATCACCATTTGACCATCCGAGCCAACTAAGGGAGGTAGGGGTGAGGGTTCGGGTGCAGATCCATAACTCTTTTTCAACAGTGAAACATGGAAAGTCGGGTGTAAATGTAATAAGGAATCATTAGGCAGTTTCAGAAAAGTAGGCTAAAATCTTCTCTTCTATAGAAAAGGGGCCAAAATACCTTGGTGAGAGCTTTAAATTCTTCCTTAATGCGAAACTTGATTGCCGATACGGTTGAAGCTTCAAGTACATCATGTCTCCAACGTCAAATTCTCTTTTTGTTCTTTTCTGAGTCGTGTACTTCTCATTCCTTTCCTAAGCCAACCGTAGATTTACTTTGAGTTGCTTGGTCAGTCTTTTTCTTTCCTCTATCAGATCTTGCAATGCCACCACCGGTGTATCCACGGAATATAACCCCAACCGTGGCGGTTCCTTACCATATAGTTCTTGAAAAGGGATCATTTTTAATCCTTGATGATAATGAGTGTTGAACCACCACTCTGCCATAACCAAGCGCCTTCCCCACTTCTTGGGAGTAGTGGCCGCCATGCACCTCAAATATTCTTCCAGACAGTTTGCCCATCAGATTGGGGGTGACAAGCTGAGTTGAGACAGTGTTTAGTGCCCACCAATCAGAACAATTCTTTCCAAAAGTGAGAGGTGGAAATCTTATCTTGATCAGGGACTATCGATTTCAGAAAGCCATGTTACTTGAAGGCATTGTCAAAGAAAACTTGAGTAATGTGAATGGCAATGAAGGGGTGCTTAAAGGCAATAAATTGGGAGAACTTGCTAAACCGGTCAACAATTATCAAAATGCAAGTCTTACCCTCTGAATTCAGTAGTCCTTCAATGAAGTCCATTGAAATGTACTCCCATGTCGCCTTTGGCATAGGTAGAGATTGAAGGAGTCCCGGATAACTTGTATGTTCCACCTTGCATTCTTGACATATTCGGCACTTTTGTATGAATTCAGTCACTTGTCGTTTCATTGATGACCAATAAAATAAGGATTTAACTCGTTGCAACGTGATGCTGATATTGGAATGACCGCCTTCGGTCGAATCATGAAGTGAGGAAATGATCTACTCTCGCAACGTTCCCGAGTTACCAATGACAATCCAGCCTTTGTACCTCAAGAGACCGCCATGTGTTGTGAACATAGTTCATTTAGTTGTTTGGGAAGCTTGAAGCTTGAGTTTTAGTTCATTTAGTTGTGTATTCTGTGATTTAATTTTCTGTTTCTACTCTCTATTTTAGTTCTCTGTGATTTAATTCATTTTGTTGAGTTGTGCTTTAGTTCATTTGGTTGTGTCTTTGAATTGTTGATTTAGTTCTCTTGATTTAGTTCATTTAGTTGTGTTTTTCACTTGAGGAGTTCTTTGTGCACTCTGTGTTTAGTTCTCTGTGTTTGTGTACTTTGTGCTTTGCTCATTTGCAGATTGAACTCTGGTCGAGGATGACTCTTCTTGTAATGGACTTCACGCCATTAGCAACCCTCATTGGTCAGCTAACCAGTGAGCTGTGGCTCATAGATCAACCCACGAGCAGTAGAGTTTAATTATTACAAAAAAAAAAACACACAGTGGTAGAGAAACCAGGCTGTTAGAAAGGGGAAGTGCAAGAACCCAATATCCAAAGTTGATACTTGCATAATTTTGGACGATATCAGTAACATAGTGTTTCTTCACATGTACAGAAAAATACACATCTTCAGATGTATAACAAGAATGCATCAATCATAGATGAGTTGTTCGACATTGTGATACACGGTTGCTTGCGTATTAATAAAAAAAATACACGGTTGTATAGGATTCTAGGGATTGACAGAAGCTAAATTAAACACAATCACATTTATGTACGGCGAACACAGGTCAGTCGTCAATTTTACCTAAGCTCATGACCTTGGACAGATACTGTTGCCACTCCTCAGGCATTTCCTTTTTCATTTTAAGTTTATGTACAGCTACGCTTGTCAATGGCACGCTCAATAGATCATACTCCTTTGGGGCCTGCAGAAACATGTAAGACAGATCCTATTATGAAGGGCAAACACTGATAAGCAAATCAAAGAATTAGCCCATGAATGTACCTTGGGCATCTTGATTAAAGCCATGTTTGCTTCCACTAGAGTTTTGTGGCTTTTCTTGGAGTTGCATCTGTAACAAGCTGTGACCTGTCACAAAATTGTGGTCAAATGAGATAATTAGTGGCAAACAAAACGGGCCCGAAAACTGAGCTAAATCCAAAAAAGTGAAATCCACTTGATAAACTTTAGGAGTGGCAATTGTATAAGTCAAATTGCAGTTTGGTAGTGTACATGTTAAGATACAAATATAATTTATGAGTTTTCTACTATAAAGTTGACTTTTTAATAGGGTTAGATTCATTAATATGGTACTAGAGTAAATGTGACCAAATGTTACGAGTTCGAATCTCGTGACCTATTTATTTCGTAGTTGGTAACAAGAAGACTAGTGCACAGTCCTTTATGAATATAATTCTTAGGTCTTCTATCATAAAGTTGATCTTTTAGTAGAATTAAATTCATCAATATTACACATTTAGTGAATTTTAAAAGTCTTTGCTAGTGTATCAAAGATTTTCTTTTCTCACCAGAAGGACTAACCTTAAGTGACTTGTGAGCTTATGGCAGTAACAAGAAGCATGCCAAAGTTTCGAGAGTATTTTTCTTCTTCTAGTAAAACAGAACCATTTGGGAGGAACTCTATGCAACTCTATAACGGGAAAAAGAAAAGAATACTACCAATGAAAATGGGATGCTACTGCATCACCAAAGAACAGCAACAGTGCCCTATTTGCAGCAAACGCAAGCTGCGCCCAAAATCGTCCCAGGCTACTGCTTGGGGCAACATTGGTGATAGTGTCCTAGTCCACACAAGGATAGTCCATTCAAAGTTTCACATTCTTTTGCACCAGCTTTAACTTCAAAGAAAATGAACTTCATGGTTCATTGAAACAACAAGTGATATAGCCACAAAATGGCTATATTTAGACCCTTCACCTTAGATTTTTATCCTTGATTTTATCAATAAAAGGTGCATTTCTATGATAAATCTTTGGTATTTTCAGGACCTTATTTCCCACGGAAGAATTCGCTATCCTTAGGCGGAAACAGTAATAAGATAAAATGAAAGTCCCAGCACTATACAAGATGCCGCCCCAAGCACCATAAATACTTCTGTCCCAGAGACTCGTCCGGGACAACTCATTAACTAGACCTCAGATCCGAGACATGATATATCCCGGGACTCACCATCATAAGGAACCGGGATCATTACTGTCGGAACACTTCATAGAAAGAGCTCTTGTACGGGCATAGTTCACCTCATCCGGGACAGAAACCAAGAATGCCAAGATTGATGCCGCCCAGGCTTCAATAAGAACATCTTCAACAAATGGCTTCCGCCCCAAGGCACCTTCGGTGGTCCCCTCATTTCAAGGACAGCTATAACATATGGCGCAGCTCTGACAACTAACAAACTCTGCCAGAGGCAGCTGCAGCTAGAAAATGACAGGAAGAATAATCTCCAGCGTCCATCTCCTTTAGAATAAGGACACTTGGCTTGATTTCAGCCTTTCATCGCTGTAAATTAGGAATAATCTTCACCTAATCTTTGCCTATAACTACTGACCTCACCCCTTTGTACCAAGGGTCGATTTTCTACGGGAAAGAGTGTATTGTATACCTGAGAGCACTAGCTAAATGACAGAGTGAGTGTAAGTAAGGAGCAGTAGCGATTTCCTCGAACAAGAGTCTTTCCCTGTACTCGAAATTCTGGCATCGTGACAATATGTGAATAGAAAAGTGTAGTTCTCCTGATTCCGTTTCGTTCCATTTGCGTACTAGTGTGTGGCAAGATTTCGTGCTCGGATTTGCAGTAATACGTTAATTGATAGTGACAATCAGTGAAGTTAACCTGCAATCTTGTACGATTAGTTAGTTTTAGTTAATTTTAGTTGAGCATTCATTTTCTATTTTCCATCGATGCCTGAGCTCGAAAGTCTTATAGTGACAGTGTAAGCACTAGTAGAGCAAAACTCGATTCTATCTTTTACAGCTTTCATTCCTTAGTTTAGAATAATCCCAAAGTTCGTGATTCTATTGGCATTACAACCCAATCGGATTCACTTGAGCTCTTTACTTTTGGTGTCGGGACTTGACAATTCCCGGAACTAAAGTGCATCACTATCTTTATTTCCTTCTTTTCATTCCTTGCATCTTAATTTACTTAGCTTGTCTTCTGTTCAAACTC
Organism: Dionaea muscipula; assembly: GCA_028571145.1. Classification (NCBI taxonomy): domain Eukaryota; kingdom Viridiplantae; phylum Streptophyta; class Magnoliopsida; order Caryophyllales; family Droseraceae; genus Dionaea; species Dionaea muscipula. The sequence goes on along the minus strand of JAOWBR010187571.1, from coordinate 4,703 downwards.
TTTGCCTTCAAAACCGTGAACTGACAATTAGTGGGATTGAAGAGCATTTCTATCCTTTATTTTAAGTTCTAGCAAATTATTTTTCTAGATTAAATCCCGATTTATCCCAGTTTAATTTAGATTTAAGTGTTTTAGGCTTGATACTCACATAATAATCCCTGTGGAGAACGATATCCCACTCACTATCTTTATTATTTGAACGACCAGTATACTTCTTGTTGTGCATACAATCAATTGTATCGCATAGTTGTCCAAGACAAGGGTCAGGCATTAAGCTATCACTTTAGCTTATTGTTCCTAGAACTATCAACAAGCAGCCCATGATCAACACAATCTCAAGCTCATGGATTTCGATACAGGTTCACCTGAATTCTTATTTTCAGCCCATTTGGTGGCCCTGCCTCCACAAATTTCAGCTCTCTCGCAAGATGCAGAACTCCTAAGTCGAAATTGGGTTAGGGATTTTTAGTAACCTTTGTATCCTCCATCAATTCTGATAATGGAATCATTGTTCCTCCTAAGTATGTGTTAGGTAGCCGACAGTCAGTGCATTAAAATTGTCGGATCATGTGTGCATGTTTCCTACAGATATGTGTGGCCGACCTCACCCAGTGAGAAGTGGTCATGTTTGTTGTTGAATCACTGTTCCTCCTCCAGTGATTTTTCCCTTCCGACTTCAAGGGATTTCCAACGTTGACATGTTCAACTTTTGCTACTAAGGATTGAATGTTTTAGGTAAGCCTGTTCAAGTGAACACTAGGAAGTGCAGATCGCAACCCAATATAGCCACATAAGTATGTATTGAACTTATATCTGAATCCAAAAGTCTAAAGTGATGAGTTATAAGCCAACACACGATTAAGCTTAAGTAGTGTGGCTTGGTGCAATGGACATAAGGCCATACTGAGAGATGAATTCATGGTTCACTTACCAGATTTTCCCATGTCCTCTTTCCACCTTGTGCAACAGGCACAACATGGTCAAGGGTTAAGTTGTTTCCTGAAGAACAATACCTGTCAATCAACGATTTCTATTAGTAAATGCCCCTTGCAACAGAACACAAAAGAAAAGGAAATGAACAAGCAACAACTAACATGACGATGAGGAATTTGCAGCCAGCAAAATGCAGCATCTTGGCAGAATACATCTGCAGACTACTTTACTACTTCAGTATTCTCCAACAAAGAAGCAAAAGGAAAATCATGGATCGTTGCTGCTTTAACAACGTTCTCACTAGCCTTACTGCTATGCTCCCCACAAGGCACCCATCCCATCCTACACTTTGTTTCGCTTGTGCTACAAAAAGTAAAAAGTTTTTAAGGTAATGACTAGCTTACTTTTGGATTCCATCAATCCAGTAAATAGATTTCATTTGGACACTTAACTCTAAGAAAAGGGAAGCCTCAATGCTCGCAGCCTTCAGCATGCTCAGAACCTTACAAACAGGAGTCAAATCCTTCATTTCCTTCAACTGGTGCCCAGTGCTTACACTCATTTTCAGATTAACCATGACACAGAAGCCCTCAAAAAGTGTACAGACTACTTGTACTTCAAAGCAAATACAGAACAGGAGAAAAGCACTACCAAGAAGCACAAGGCCAGTAGGTCATCCATGTGATCAAAGGAAGTATCAACACGTCTGGAAGATAAGTATCACGAGAAACTTACTGACAAGTATAATTATCCCGACGGAATACATTCCTGCGGCTAAGGACGTTTCTTACCCTCCTTTTCTTTACAACCTGCAGTAAATAAGGAACCTGCAACACGACAATAACAAGCCACACAAGGCAACGAATTACATGCTGGGACACCAAAGGGGGAAAAAAAATATTAACCTGCTGTCAACAGAATATGATGAAATTCATCCAAGATATATATTAGAGCCCCCTGACAGCATACCCTTAGTACAGCTGGTATATAGAAGGATCCACTTGGAGAGTTCACAGTACGGCTATAATATTCAAGAACATCTGCCTGCCAAGAATATCAAGAGCTCACATGTCAAACACACGACGACAGCTAAAGGTATCTAGCTTTCATGCAAAAACAGGGCAGCTGGAAGGACTCGAGAAAAGATTTGGTCACCCAATAAGATTAGAGCCCAAACAGTAATGTTTCTGACAGGAAAACAATAACATAACAGATCACGGTCACTGGAGATAAGCAAGTCAAATGCTCCCTGGTCCCCTGAAATCTATCACGACTTGACCATAAGCAAGTCAAATGCTCCCTGGTCCCCTGAAATCTGTGACGACTTGACCATAAGAAGGTCTAGACCTTGATTTTAGTGCAAGGGTCTACAAGATAAAATACATCATTCACTTTTAATGAAGACAAAGTTGCGTTTATTGGGAGGAGACGACCAATATAAAGTAAGAGCAGTCAACGAAAGCATAATATGTGAAACAGAAAAACCATGAGACTACCAAAATCACCAAAAACTGATCCAAGTTGGGAAGACTAGAGTACCACCTTCTTCATGATGACCACTAAATGCCATAGTACCCACTGAAGCTCCCTCCCTCCAACTTAAATAATATTCACCAAATTAGCATAAAAGTCTTGTATTTTATCCAAAAAAAAAACCTCTGAAATAACAGTATGCTTCGTGCCATGCCTCAAATTAAGGTACTAGGAGTTTTCTATTGTTACGGAAATGTTAAATAAGTTCTTTTTAATAAAATTTGGGGCTGAAATTGATCTCTTACCTTCAGTTATAAGTAGACCATCTTTTTTTAGCTCATTCATGAAGGCTATGCGATGTGTTGTTAGTTATTTAGGATTTTTGACTCTATCTTTTAGAATCTATATATATATATATATATTTTATCTTTTTAGACTTTATGTTTTGTAAACTCTATCCTTTTAAACACTATAAAATATAAAACATAGCCTCTATTAGAGGTAAGGACTTCTCATTATTTTCATATTCCTTTCAACATAGTATCGAAGCCACCCGGGAAACCTTATCTATATTTTCTATATTTTTAGACTTTATTTTTTGTAAACTCTATCCTTTCAAACGTTTTAAAATATCATACATAGCCTGTATTAGAGGTTAGGACTTCTCATTATTTTCATATTCCTTTCGGCATAGTATCGAAGTCACCGGGGAAACCTTAGTCCTCACCCTTTTTTTTAATCATCGCCACCACAAAACTTACTCCATCGTCATCTCTAGAGTTGAAAATCCATCAAAGGCGATGCATCTTCGTCATTTGACCGTACGAGATGGTAGAGCGAGCTATGTCGACTGGTCCATTCTCGATGCACCGTTGTCCGCCGCCGTACACGCCGCCTGCTTGCACACCTTAGAAACAATATACTCGTCTCGCTTTGCTTGTTCTTTCTTTTTCCTGTCACTCGTGCATATATGTCTACTTCGGTTGGGTTTTGCCTTGTTCCACACCTAAATCCTATTCCACTTCTTCATCATTAATAGGGTGATGGATTCCCTGTGCGAGTCTGATTAGCTCTCTGCTTTGATGTTTGGGTTATTGGATCAGTTCTAATTTAGTTTCCTGTATCTGGGTTGTTTGGTTCCTTGATCGTACTTCTCCTTCATCAGTTTCCTGGTGGAATTGGTGTGTTACTATTTGTGAATCAATATGGCCACCGAGCCTAGTTCCACTTGCTGAGAGGTTGTTCAAGCCACCGCCAAACTTACCAACGTACGTTTAAATGACAATAATTATTTTCAATGACGTAAGTTGGTATTAATGTCTATCCGTAGGATGGAACTCGATGACCATTTGGACAAGCATGATCCTAATGTTGAGAAGGCTCTAGATAGGACCAAGGGATGGACTCGTGCGGGCACTATATGTATACTCGCATGATTAATTCTATAGATACAGTGAAGCAGTTGTGTGAATATTTGATTCTCTTATATGCGGGCAAGGACGACATGAATCGGGTTTGATATTTCTCAGTCCTTTTGTGCTCAACAGGGAAGTGCTACACTTGGTGACTATTTTACATCCTTTAAGGAGATGTATGAGGAGTTCAATGCCTTAATGCCTATTTCTTCTTATGTAACAGTCATGCCTCAACAACAAGAGCAACCAACTATCAAGGGTTTCTTAATGGCTTGTGCATTGGGCTTGATTCTACTCGTTCTCAGATCTTTGATCGATAAGGAGATTTCGTTGATAGAGGCTTTTCCTCAGCCAAGCACGCCGTTCGACCATCATCTCAATCTGTAAACAATAGTAGTGATCATGTCGCCTTTACGAGTTCTTCAGGATCAAGCGGTTGGGGCCAGGGTCGAGGAGGTGATCGATCTTTTTATACCCATTTGATACGTTCCCCTAATTTATCCGCTGTAAGTTGGAAAGAAACAAGAACGACAAAGGAAGCAAGAGAAAGGAAAGGATCGAGTCAGCTAAGGAAAAAAGAGGTGCAACATTGGTTTAGATTCACTTACCAAAGAAGAAAGAGCAAGAATACCAAAACAGACAACAGAATATTTAATGAGAATAATTTCTAAAAAGATAATTAACTGTATCTATTACTAAAAATTACCCGTGTCGTTGGCACGGTGAACATTCTTACAATTTTATTTACTGTCACAAAAATTATCCGTGCCCGTATCATGCTTGTGTCATACTATGCATTTTATATATTTTTTAATAAAAAAAGAATAAAAATTATATCAATATTAGACTCGTTTTGATTCTCATAAAAAATTATGAATTTTG
>JAOWBR010187570.1:0-19227 GCA_028571145.1 Dionaea muscipula | reverse complement strand
TCTAGAGCCCTCTATATATATAGATATATATATAGATATATATATATATATAGCGACCGGTACCATGGCTTTCTTTTTTTAACCTCTTTTTCACATCGGGTTAGGATTACATTCTAGGTGGTAGTGGAGTTAATATTTAATGAAGTGTATACACATGTATGATGTTATCCTAGCCCTTCATTAATCTCAAATCCAATGGTTGTGATCCGTGTACTGCACGGAGAAAAAAATTAAAAAATTAAAAAATTTCTTTTCCATCCCCACTCACCCCTCATTGATGTTGATGTGACACTTATATATTAGTGAATTTGTCTTTTTTTGTCTTAAAATTCAAAATCAAGTTCCTTTATATTATTAATATATATATATACTGCTTCCTTCGTCTTCAACACATGCACTCTTCCATCCTACCTAGTTGATGAAATCTTCAACGATGAGAACGCCATTGGCATCATACTGAAGAGTGCCAGAGCTATTCAGTGTCCTGCACCTTTCTCCAAGCAAAATCTTCTTCTTGCAGAGCTCGAACACCACCTCCTTCTCCTCCTCTTTCTTCTTCATCTTCTTCTTCTTCTTCTTAGAACTACTACTACTACTACCATCATCATCTCCAGCCAATGAATCTGACCGCGGCGCCCCACTTCCTTTCCTGCCCACATTACTCTGCGTTCTCGGCTTTCCCAGCAACGACCTCTGATGAGCCATAGCAGAACCGTACCCTGAACCGCACGATCCCAGCTTATTGCTGCCGCCTAGGATGAACGACAAGATCGTGTTCACCCTCTTGTGGATCGGAGTCCCATGTCTCCTCCTGCTGCTGCTGCTGCTCTTGTTGCCATGATCCGTCTTCTCAAAGAGTAATCTGGGCATCTCTGCAGCAACAGCTAGCTAGCGGAGAAGGTGAATGATGATGATGATGATGATGGCGGTGGCGTACTGGCGATGAGATTAATTGGGGCAGAATGCGATGGTGGAAGCAATTAAGAGCCCCGACTGTGGCATCGCGAGGAGGATGATAAAGCTGTGGAGCAGAGCAGCCATTGTTTGGGGTTTTATGGCCTGGGGATTAAGTAGACGCAGAAAGTGGGTAGTTAGAGACGGAGATGGAGAGATTGCAGGGATATACTGGAAAATCAAATCAAATATTTACAAAAAAACGAATCCATTTATTTGTTTCTGACAAATCTTTAGTGACGGAATTTTTCATCCGCCGGCTATATCATGGTAATTACAACAAATATATTTACCGACCATCCTTCCTTCGACGAATAAAAAGTGTAGACGGTTTTGTAACTTTGACCATATTCATCACCGACGGATGTCAGATATGACGGTCACTAACGGATCCACCGTTCGGCAAACAATCGATCCCCTTTCTTTTTCCGGTGTTGTGGGGCCGCAGTTAGGAGTGGACATCGGTCCGATTCAAGGTCACTAGGTCAGGGAGTGGTGTTTTTGCCCCCAATCCCCGAACCCGAAAACCGCTCCCATCTCCGACAGAGATATGATCTCTGTCGGAGACCTTTTTCCCTTCCATCCTTCGAACGGGGAACGAGGATCCCCACGGGGATTTGAAGAATTCGAATCCATCACTTATTCTTGAAGGGATTTAAGAATTTTCACGGAGATTTGGAAATTTAAAAAAAAATATTGTAAGGATTTGGAAATTCACGTTCGGATTCATGGATCCGGGGTGGGGATTCGTACCCGTTCCCAATATAGTTTGTAACAAAAATCTCCGTCCCCACCCCATCCCCAAAAAAATTCCTGAATCTCGCCCCATTCGGTTCAAGGAACCGGTCGGCTCGCACACGACCAGCACGTAGCGTGTGAGTTGGCCGAAGGTTAGGGTTTGATATTTTGTTAATTTGTTATATATTTGTTTGTTATTGTTGTGTATTTATTTATATGATAGTAGTATACTAGGGGTAATCGGTGCGAAAAAAAAAAAAATCAACCATCTAAGATTTTTAAAATAAAAAATAACTATAAAAATAACGGATATAAGTTTTGAATTAAGTTCTGTTTTTTATTATATATTTTATTCTTTTTTTTTTATTCTTGTTCCTCATAAAGCAACCAGCCAATCACAATATGATTATGCTAAGTAGGATAAATGTTTATCTCCTTTTATTTTTCTTCCTTTTAAATTTTTTCAAAAACCCATTTATATTGTAATATAGATTTGTGTTGTGATTGGAAATTAGATCAGTGTGAATTTGTCGTTGATTGGTGTATTTGTGGGGTATGGCGTTGTATTTGTGAGGTGGCCAGCGTGCAACATGTTAGAGTTTGTGGCGTTTGTTGTTAGAAAATTATTAGCGCTAGAATTAAAATTGTGGTTTATTGTGGCCGAAAGTTAGAAGATCGTTAGTGTTAGTATTGCTAAGAGAGTTTATATGATTTGGTAACGTGCACATGTTAGTAAGAATTGTAGTATAATTTTGTATAAATTTGGTCATTTGGGCTATTAATTAGCATTATATAACGTTTGATGAGAATCATACCTTCTTAGCTTATATAATAAATATGCATGTAATAATGTGATAAAAATCCGATTGGAGGATGTATTAGGTTATGCCTGCGAGGTTTATCAAGCGGAAAAAAATTATGCCTTATCGGATTACTAAACCAATTTGGTAACAAACTAACAACTTTTAAAAAGCTATCATATGTCTAAGATTTTAAATCTTTCAAGGCACACACGTTCGAGTGTGTATGCCTATTTTTTGAATGAATACAATATTATTATGTTTTTACTAATCACAATTTGTGATTGAGAATCTCCAAATTTGGTATACCAATTTGTAACTAATTAAAACTCAAAAATTGGATGAACAATAGCAAAATCAGGGAATTGAGTATTTTTCCTGCACACTTGTACATGCTCTAACTCTTAAGCTTTGCTTGTGGGGTCCATTGATTTTGCTCCTGCTGCTACTATGGAACAGATGCACCATTCCTTTTTTTTTTTTTTTTTTAATTTTACTCTTATATGAAGTTACGGTAAATTTTTCAAATTAATTTTTCCACACTCAAAAATAACTTTATAAATCAATTTCTGATATTCTTTACACCATTTATTTCATTTCACGTACAAATGAATATGCTCGAACTTCGTGGAGTAATATAGTTTGCCAAGGCGCTGCGTTTCGCAGTCAACGTTGATTCAGGTGACTCGTTTAACCAAAAGTACGCCGTATTGCCTCACAATACATCATCACCACCCCTCTTTGCTCTTTGGCTCCAGAACGAAACCCTTCTAAAACCCTCGCAAACGATACTCTATCCCACTTTAAAGGTGTTTCGCATAAACTGACAAGGCTCTTCAATCTTCATCGATTGATTAGCATGAACTCCTTCGCTGCAAAATTGACCAAGCATTTTACATCCTCCACAAGATCCAACTTCCCACTGGGTACGTTTTTCTTCTACCATTCATTCCGTTGATATTGAAGCAATTCATGAATTCAAATGCTTAGATTCTCTCTTTCTTCTGTTTTCGGCTCTTAAATTTGTATGTCTTTCGTATTTAATCCTTGTTGGGTCTTGCGGGTGTTGCTCAGAATCCAATTTTGCATGCTTAAAACTTACTTGGTTACCGTTCATCTGTTCTCAGAGGACTTTTACCGAACACTTGGTGAATACTGTGACGTTCAGAGGCAAATGGTGTTGGGGAATTAGTGGGGTATGTGTTTCCTCGATTTGTTTCTCTAATTGATGGTTTTTTATGACGATATTCAGCTGCTGGTGTTCAAAGGAGCTCGAAGCTATGGCAGTCTACTGTGTCATTTAGTGATGAGGATGGTGATGGAAAGAAGAAAGATGCTGAAGACTTCCAAGACAATGACTTCATCCCTCCTCAGAAGCGAGAAATGGTGCTGCAAGGTGTCGATCCTAGAAGAGGTTGGAATTTCAGGGGTGTACATAAGGTATCTGATTTGTTAATCTAGCTGTGTGGTTGCATTTATGGTGATGAAAGAGCATTGATCTGTATTAAACAATCCGGTTACTGTTATCTGTGTTACATGCATATAATCTCCAAGCTGGAGAAACATTTACACTATTTTGTGTAGCTGGTCATTGATGCTACAAATGTGGATGAAACACGCATAAGACTTTACCCGGTTATCAGTTTCAGTGAGTTGAGATGCACGAGAAAGCCGCTGTGCACTCTTTAGCCAAAATATTTCTTAGTTGAGAAATCTTGAACTCCATATCTTGGTTAAGGAGTTATGGCCCACTGAAGAACTGAGTCACATGGTGCTTTTCCAGGCAATCATTTGCGGCAAAGTTGGTCAAACCCCGGTGCAGAAGCTCTTGAGGAATGGGAGAACATTGACTATCTTTACGGTTGGAACAGGAGGCATGTTTGATCAAAGATTTGAAGTTAATAATAAGGATGCACCAAGGCCACCCCAATATCATCGAGTCGTCGTGCATAATGAACCACTCGGAGTATATGCTGTGCAAAAAATTACTAAGAAGTATGTGCTTACGCTATCCTTTCAAATGTCAAATTGAAACTTGTATGATGTGGATAGGGCTGAGGCAGTTAACTCTTTTCTGCAGCTCTTCAGTTTATGTGGAGGGAGACCTTGAAGTCAGAGTCTACAACAAGAGCATTACGGGTGAAGTTGTTAAGTTGCCGGAGATTTGTGTCCGTTTTGGTGGTATGCCACTGTTAATTAGCACAACCTTCAATTCATTTGCCAAGATTTCTCTTAGCAATTTTCATTCTTTCCCTATTCAACACGTTTCTTGTCCTTCCAAGGGGAGCAAAATACCAAGCAGCACTAGATATCTTCCAAATGTGGTAACGATAGTTGGGCTACTTTTATTGTGATTACTAGATTAGAGATATAGATTCATATTTTTATTTTCATTTTAAAGAATCGGGAAAATTACTTGTACGGTATCATGTCATGGATGGCACTAATTAGTATTTCTATGAACCTCTCCGTAGCACCCTGGACATAAAGCTCTGTCAACCATACCCCTTAGCAGACCTTTTTATCCTCTTCAACCAGAAAAGACTCTGTTGACAGACATGAAACTCATTAGGTTTGTTTTTAATTTCATTCTCTCCTCATCCACCACACCAATGTGGGATTGAGGCATCACACACTCCCCCCATCTCACACAGTGAATCTCAAACCAATCAATTTGTAGCTGAACAACCAAATGCGGTCTCAATCTTGTTGTGTATCATTGATTTAAAATGTGGACATGCTGTGCCAAATTTATTCCGCCCTTTGGCTGCTACCACTCTAACATGATAGCTTTTCAAAAACCTACTATAATTTATGAAGATGACCCAGTTGATTGTCTCAATGGTAACTTCTTATCCTTTTTTCCTTGAAACTTGTGAGCTGAACTTACCAATGGTACCTTGTTTTTTCTTCTTCTGTTCTCTGAAGTATTCTAATGTGTTTTCCATTGTTTTCCAGAGATTTCAGTTAGAAATATTTGTACCTTCATTTTCTTGGTTATGCATTTTCTGGCACTAAGCATTCACCAATACAATACAAAGGGTGTCCCGTGTTATCTTGGAGTAATCAAATTGTATTATCTAATTGATCTTCATTCATGTTTTCAATCATGCTTCATGACACTTTTTTGTTTCATGTTTTATCAGTGGATTGGTTACTCCTATTGTCTTAAAACTGTTCTCTTAAAGAATGCATAGCTTCTTGTCATTGTGGTGGCACAAAGTGTACAGTGTCTTCGTATAAACTGCTTAATTCTCTTGCTCTTGGTATTATGCAATCAATCAATCAATCAATCCCCTGTGAGCTTGGGAAAGCTTTGTTGGGTCTAATCTTGTGTAGCTCTTTTCTTGCTTCTTTTGCCTATTTGACCCTCCAGGAAAGATTCGCCTTATAAGGGCCGGAGAAAGCATCAGCAACCTCACCTTGGAAGAACTAAGTGAGTTTTCACTTTTGATATTTTAGTCTTTTTGTCTTTCACTTTGCTTCCTCTTTAGTTGCAGAAAGTAATTCCATCTTAAAACCTTACATATTTCTTCCTACAATAAATATAGGTCGAGACCTAAAGGACGGCGATGTTCATCAGGAGGAAGATGGCCTAAACTCCGGTAAAAATGTGAAAGAAATGTTGCGTGAGATTGTTAAGGATTCTACATTTTAACTCAAGTGGTTTCCCATCCCATCGGCTTGCGACTGGAATTTAAATCTCTTTCATTGTTCTCAAATTATGGGTTCTTTGCTCGGATGCCTTGATTTCTCTGCTTCGATTTTTTGATTACCGTAATTAAGCCTGCCTTGTTGTATGGATTAGAAAGTTAGATAGTATATGAAGTAGAGCCACACCTAGAGATTGACAATAGCTGAGCTGAGATGTATAAGCTGCGATGAATGAGGGGGTAGCACCGGTGGTAGAAAGTGATGGACATTGATCCTGTGAGGCCCAAATCAGCAGCAGGGTGATATGATTCAATTAGAAGGGAAGAGGCATAGAGGGAGACCAAAGAAACCATTTAGGAAAGTGATCAACGAGGTTCTCAAAATGTTGTGACTTCAATCAATCAATCACAATTTTTTCTTATTAGATGGAATTAGTCACATATATTTATAAGATATATATATACAAAATCCAATAAATATAATACATTAGTTATTGATTATATGTATCTTATGGATACATATATATATATATATATAAGATCCGATAAAATGATGTTATGGCTTGTTAGATGGACGAAGACCTTCATGGAGTAGCTGTCATAAATTCTCATTAGAGAATTTGCACTCAAAATAAAGATGTTCGTGTTTGAATCTCAAAGCAACAAAGCTGCTGTTTATGCAGAAAGAAAATGGACTATCAACACTTGCAATATAATGCTGTTAGGAGGCCATCATTTGAGAAGGCATAGCCCAGTCTTGTCCTCTATGAGTTATTAGCCCAAAGGTCGGACGGTGATTGCAGCAAATACGAAACAATCAACGCCAAACTCGACCTACTGCACCTTTTACTACCGTTAAATCTCTTACTTGGACATGTCCACCACCATGAATCACTGTCATCAGTGAACAAGTCCACATTTCCACAGGAAGAATGTATCGACGTTTGCGTTATCGGATGTGCACTGTCACATTGACGGCTGGGATTTGATCGGCTTCTTTCCTTCCATGGCATCTTTCTTCCTTCTACAATTGGAACAGAGGAAAGGTCCGGAATAAACTGGTAGCACATCGCTTGGTGGTTCATCCACTTGGCAGATGACGCACCTTAAAATCCCAGACTCGGGGTTGACAAGCAAGTCCTTGCCCAACCTGCAATTCATTAGAGAAGGAAAGGAACAAACAGAACAGGATTCAGCATTGCATCCAAATACCATAACCATCACCACACCAACCCACTTACTTCTGAACAGCAACAGACTTCTATGCATATCATTATATCAGTTCCTGCTCTTTTATGCTTGAGGGGATTAAGATTGAATTGAATGAATCCCCAGTCCAATCTTACTTGTTGGATAATGAACCTCTCATGGGATTCTATGTTCTGGAAGGTATGCCAAATCCAAGTCAAAATGAACCTCTCATGGGATTCTATGTTCTTTGAAGATATGCCAGATCCAAGTCAATGAGAAGTCATGGGTATGAGTTGCAAACAGTAGTTCATAAAAGATGAACTATTCAATTGTTATTGCTTAAATTTGTTTGTATCCAAAAGATGAACGAGTAAGTAGTAACAATAACAAATGAAATGAAATGCAAGCAAGACAAAATCTGGGGCACGAGGGATCCAGTGGATATAGAAGAGGCTTCATATATAAAACTTATGTAAGAAGGCCAACTAGAAGGATGAATAATCATCACATAAAAGGCTAGCACACGAAAGAGCCCACAGCCAAGAATAATGGAAATAAAGAATCTATGCACAGGATCTCACGTAGTGTTTTGGGGGGGTTCTCTTTCAATATTAGTTATCGTTAGGCAGGAGCATGAAGTTCCATAACCTAAACTCCCATAATATCAAGCACACTTTTCTTAATTCTTAATCCCCGGCTCTTTAAATAATAAATGCCCACCAAGAGAGAAGGGCCTGGCAAAATCACATGCTCACTGGGTGGAACTTCAGCAAAAGAAACAGGGAACACAAACCGCACAAAGAACATGAAAAGAGGAGAACATTAAACAGCTGAGGACATGCCTTTCTGAAAGCATAGCAGACCCTTCTTCAAACAATTCTTCCACAGCACCGACAGCAGAAAGCTTATTAGGAGACTTCTTACTTGAAGCTCCAGCCTTTTTCCAAAACAAGATGGAGTTGAGCACATTCTTTTTCTTACGTGGTGATGGAGGTAAGATGGGGTGGACCGATGGGAAAATGTCAACAACTAGGCAAGTAGTATCATCTTGGAGGCCACTACACCTCAAAGCTTCCTGCAGACATGCATAAACAAGCTACATTAATCAACTTATATCAGGAAACCAAAAAAAAAAAAAAAAAAAAATCGAAGTCCACTAAAGAAATCTAGGCCTATTATTACGCACCTTAACGACAAGCTTGGCAGCAAGATCTGCAGGAAGGCAACGGCAGGTTTTTGCAGCATCATCATTTGATAAAGCATCCCATATGCCATCAGAAGCAATTATAAGTCTTCCTCCGGCACTTGAGAGCTGCAAAGCCACATGACTAGTCATATGATGAAGAGAATTTCTGAACATGAATCCTAGAGCAAGATACACTTACCTTAACTTGCTTAACATGAGGTACAGGGACAATAAACTCCCCAACGTCTGTATCACCGATGGATCTGGAAAGGCACAACCCACCTGGCCAACACCGAAGGGGACCATACTACAATAGATACAAAGAGAGTTGTCATAATAGGGAAGGAACATAGTACCGTCAATGCCTCCGTCCTTGATGTTCATTAAATCTGAATCAAATTAACTGTTTCACCTCATTGCCCAAGTAAAGTTGCCTTCCTACTTCACCCCCACTTGCTGTCACACGTTGTCTCTCCTCTTCATTCTCTTCGAGTCGATGATCAACAGTCAAGAGAGAAACCACCCCTCCTCGTGTGTCCAATATGCATCTAGAATCACCAACAGATGCAACTGTTACAGTCCATCCGTCTATCACAACAAAAGTGGCTGTAGTACCTGAAGTTTCACCTGCCATCACACTAAGCTAGTTAGAGCAAAATCTTCTATCACTGGACCATAGCCAATACTAAATCTAGGGGGGGGGGGGGGTGGCGCTCACCTCTCCGCTGAAAATCACTGTCAGTTTTCACAAACCCAGCAACCAAAGCTTGTGGAAGGGCTTGGAGCCACTGTTCTCTACTGGCACTTTTTGGTATTACACTCAAAACATTTCTAAGCAAATTTTCCTTGGCAAATACAGCAGCAGACATGCCATTATGCCCATCAAATATCTAGAAGGAAACCATGCATTAGCCCAATCTAGCATAACCAACAAGGTACGCGCATGGTCTAGTAGACCGAATGTTCAGCATATAACTTCAACATAGGCTAGAAGATTACCGCAAACACTGAAAATGATGTTGATGGATTTCCAGGGACTCTCTGGCAATCAGGTTTTATCAGAAAATAGTCTTCTCCTTTCTTGGCCAATGCTGATTGCCCATAAGTAATTTTCGGCTTCTCAACCTTCTCACCCCTAAGCTCACGGCCGATCAGCGCTCCAAGAGGAACAAGGGGCGGCCTAGTTCTAGATACCTCCGCCTGGCTCATTTTACACTACATCTCCACAACGCCTAAGACATCACGTCTAAACCCTACTCGCAAATAGGAGCATTCATACGTCAAATTAATGAGAAGGGGGGCCTTTCTCCTTAAATCTTTTCCATATATTTGAAAGAATCAACAGCAACCCACTTAAACTAACAATTTCCAGAGCAAAACCAGGGAATGTGCATACTTGGGAGATGAAAAGAGACAAAAGCACGAACTATCAAAGCATACCCAAATATAAGAAAACAAACTATTGGTCACAATCTTCCTACCTCAAATCAAAACTTGGGATTACCTTTCCAGCTCACCGAAAACGAATAGCAGTAGAGAGTGCTAGGAACAAACAACAATGATCAGATAAACGAAAGCAATGAAGCAGAGTAAACGGAAAATTCGAAGAGAAGCAGAAACCCTAGACTTACGGATCGAGTGAAGTGAATCGAGCATTCGTCCAAGCATCTTCAATTGGAATCCACCATTTCAACTGTTGGAGCTGTAAAGCTGAAGAAGAATCAATCAGATAAAGAATCAGCCAAAATCGTAGGGGGGAACCCTAGATTTATTCGCCGGATTTGAAAGAGTTTGGGGGAAACACTAAACTGTTCGACGAATTCGGTTGGCAGAGACCTGCGGAAATGAAGGGAAAAAAATATTTGGATTTTGGAAGACAGAGAAGAGAAAGGACACAAAGTACCGAGACGCCCGGATAAGAGGGAAAAAAGAGAGGTGAAAATGCGGGAAAAATCAGTTTAACCAAGTAAAAAGAGGAAAATTATATGGCAGTTATTTTCTAATATTCGTCGTCGTCTCGTCACTCGTCCGATATTATATCCAGAAATTGTCAGAATGTTATTCGCCCTGCCTCTCATAAAATTTATTTTTGAACGGTACGGTATCTGTGACTCTGTTATTATATTATGTATTTTATATAATTTTTAAATAAAAATAAATAAAAAACACATTAATATTATATTTATTTTGATCCTCGTAAAAAAAATTATTTTCATAATATTTTTATATTTGATAAATTATGTAATAAGTTATGAAAAAAATAATAAATATTACATTGTATAATATTTATAGAGGGAGAGAGAAGAAAAAGAAAATGATTTGATATCCGGAAAAAATCCCCCTTCTATCACGTGGACAAAAGATTCGAGATTGGACCGTCTGACCTCATCCGACATCGTTCAGCCTGACTTGCTCTCACCTGGCCTCATCCGCGCCCAAAGTCAATCTTGATCAAATTTGGTCAAACTTCATCAAATCTCAGGTCAAACCAGTCAACTTGATCAACCTCGGGATCAAAATTTTCGGACGATGCTACATGATTCCTAACCTCATCAGGAGTGTCTTGTCGCTGACCGTTCGTCGATTAGAGCTCTAACCAGCTCACACAGACTTTTCAAAGTTCAAGTGACAAGACCGTAAATAGTAAACTTCACCCCTATAATTAGGAGGTCACCCCCTTTGATTTTCTCTCTCGGATCTCCCTCTGGATCAGTCCGACTGATCAGCCTGCCCGGCAGCTAGCCGGCCTACCTCCTCTGCCCACTTTTGCTTGTACCCAGCCCTGATGATGACCAAGCCTGGCGATGACCAGCTCGACATTTTCAGCGCGGACGTGTTCAGTCTGGCGTTGGCCTTCCTTTTCCTCTGGCAGGCTTGTCATAGCTTCCACTCGGTGATGACCTTCACTCCGCACAGCTTTCTTAGCTCCGCACACCCTCCGTGCTCCGCATAGCCACCCTTTGCCCGGTCGGCCTTTGTGGTTTGATCCGGTCTTACGAATTTTAATTTGATTCTCATCCTGTTAAACACGTTCTAACTTAAGCATTGAAGCAGTCTCTCCGGGATCATAACTTGGGGTACCCTTTAACATGGTTTATTTCATCTTTTCAGGGCAAAGAGTTAGACATCCCTTCAACAAAACCAAACTGGCCTCGGCTTAGCTTGTGAGACCGTTTTTTCCTTCGGTCCGATTGATCGGATCCGGTCCTCGAGCCTACGATATTAGCCTGGGGAAATTTTCATGCGTAACATGATTAATATAAATCATTAATATATTTTGATCTAAAGATGAAAAATGTGTAAAAATATATGTGATAGGATTATAATTGATAAACGGGCGAGAAAAAAATTCAAACTAATTCATAAATTGTAATATAGATCTATAAATCTCATTTGCCTAATAATTTAGCCTTTTAATTGATTATAAATCTAATTTTTTGCAATATGTTCATCAGATTAGGTTTTCCATATGTTCGATTGGAAGAGCATATATTATATATTTATTATAAATTCGAACTCATTTTTAGTCGGTCAGTTTAATCACATTTAATATTTATAAACTTCAAGCCCAACATAAGAAGGAGGTTTTAACTCACTTTTAGAACATCCTTATTAGAACAGCCATCCTTTTCTTTTACCAAATTAACTTATAAAATTCAATTTTTCTACTTTAACTATCAACTTTTTAAAATCTCACAAAATCAAACTCCTTACTTTAACTATCTAAATTAAAATATTTTTTTTTTCTTTCAAATTAACTCATATAAATACACACTTTTATACAAAATCCAAAAAAATAAAAAAAAATGTACAGTTTCGACAAATTGCTGATCAACATAGCAAGGCTGATGGAGGAAAAATCAAATGGCTAGTCCGTCAATTTAATCACTTGTTTATAAACTTCAAAACCAACACAAGAAGACCGTACAACCCCTAGTTTTGACATAAAAAGCAGTTAAATCGGCATAGTCTACACAATAATATGCTTCTAGTGTAGGGATGATAATTTTGACCCGATCCGGTTGATCCGATCCGATTCGACCCGATTTTTATCCGATCCGACCCGATCCGATTAATATTAGGTTCGGGTATGGATATAGGGTGATCCGACCCGATCCGACCCGCGACCCAATTAAATAGAATATTAGAGTTTCGATCCGTCCAAAATTCAAATAATTATGTGTATGTATGATCAAAGCATATTGACTCGAAACTCATAAGCTCTACACATATTGATCTTATTTCTATTTATATATATGTATGTGTGTGTGAAGTGTATTGTTATAAAATGTTTAGAAATAATTATAAATTTATATACATATTAATATTTTAAGAATATATATTTTGAGATAAATTAATTAAAGCAACAATTATTAAATAAATTTTAATAGATTAAAATGAATTTTTCAAACCCAAATAAAATCCGATCCGATCTATCCCAAATTTTAATCCAATCCAATTTGATCCGATTAAAATTAAATAAGAATATGATAATAGAGTGATTCGTTCCCAATCCGTCCTATTACCATCCCTACTCTTTGGTAAGCGTTTTGCTTTCCAAACAAAAAGAGGAAAATTATTCGAAAAACAAATTGTTTTCCGTAATTTTCAAAACACTGGAAACGTCAAACGCCTCCCTTCTTCTCTCTCTCCTTGTTCAAGCAAAGAGACATGAGAACGAATCTAATCGGCTGGTTGGCATCAGCGAATGCACTCCTCACCATTTTCCCTCCTCAACCACCACTTCGATGTAAAATCTCTCTCTGCTCTCTCCGTTCTATTGAATTTCCTTGTTTCTGATTTGGTCTAGCAATGGCAGGAAGGGGAGGAGAAGGAAAAATTTCACAGAAGATGACGAAGAGGACATCGCTGCTTCTCACTCAACGGCAAGCGCTTTGGTTCGGTTTCAAGGTGGTGGTGATTTTCTCGGTTCTGATTTGTGTCGTCACTCTGTGGAAATTGCACTCGCAATCGGAGTTCCGATCGCCGAGGACTGCTCGGAGATCCCGTAGTGTTGTTGATCAGTTCGTAGGTCCGCCGAAGATAGCTTTCATGTTCCTCGTTCGCCGTGATCTCCCACTCGATTTTCTCTGGGGTAGCTTCTTCGAGGTTTTCGCTTTCATCTTCTGTTTTGTTTTTGTTTTTTTTCATTTTTGTTCATGTTCTATAAATATTGCCCTTGGATTTCCATGCTCATGACAAGCATAGGAAAACTAGGAGAGGTTGTTAATTATCACCAATAGACATGGGGAATTCTGAATCTCTGATAGCATCTCTAGATGGATCGTGTAACGTGTAGGAATAATCTGAGAATTCGATATTAATAGGAAAAGTTAATTTAAGCTTTTCATCAATTATTGTTAACTGAGATAAACATTTCTGGATGGGAAGTAATTTTGAGGAAATGGAAAAATCGGATTATGAGGAAATTGAAAATTTGAATTTGGAAAAATTGGAGTTTGTGGATTGAAAATTTGAATTTGAAGGGCCCCGGGAATCAAAGGAATTTCGAGTTCCGGAAAAATTAGAACAGATTTAATTGACAGAGAATTTGGAAATTGTATAGGAATTTAGTCAACAAATAGATTCATGTATATTTTTCAAAGTTCTTTCAAGTTATTTTTTTTTCACCTTTTTCTAAACTCAAATTTCCTATAATTCCCAATGCCGTGAAATCCAAATCTTTCAAGTCCACAAGACCAAAATCAACAAAATACAACTTTTCCAGCTTCTCTAAATAATTTTGAATTGAAATGTTCGATTTCTTTAGAATCCAAAGTTTATTTCCATCCAGAAATATTTATAGAATTGAAAAGCTCAAAATTATTTTGGACGATTTGCATCTTTTTCTCAAAATAAAATCGTTTGAAAAAATTATTTTTCGTATCCAATTATATTTTTCAAACTTAAAATATTATTTAGAATGAAATATTGTGAGTTGCAAAAATTAATGTGACGATGTGGAATTGTGATGAGAGTAAAGATGAGACTCTACATTGAAGGGGAATAGTCTCATCTTGCAATAAAGTGGAGAGACTCAAAATGTAAGACTATGGTTGAAGATGCTCTTAGTAATAGGAATAATTTAATGATATTTGTTATGGAAATTGGCAGGACGTGGACGCATCCAACTATTCGATATACATTCATTCACAACCTGGTTTTGTTTTTGATCAATCATCGACAAAATCGTCTGTCTTTTACGGTCGACAGTTGAGCATTAGCATTGAGGTTTTCCCTTGCTCTTTTGTTGTTGAATCCATTGTATATTTAAGCTGATTTCTAAGGGTGAAATCATCTATGTGTTTGCTTTGTTTTGACAATTCTTTTCTTGATAGGTTGGATGGGGAGAGTCAAGTATGATTGAGGCAGAGAGTTTACTGCTGGATGCTGCGCTTGAGGATCCAGCTAATCAGAGATTTATTCTTCTTTCGGATAGGTAGTTCCCTGATACTTGAAAGATGAGAGCTGTTGGTGTTGAGAATTAATTTTACATATAGATAGAGAATTGGTTTTCTGATTTGGTTTGCCAAAAGAAAAAGTGGTTGCACGGTGTATTTCCCTGGATGACCGTGAAATAGTTGTAGACTACTTGTAGCTATATGGGGAATTTACTCATCAGTGTCCAGTGTCGGATATTGTTTTATTTTAGCTTGACTGAAATTTCTTATCAAATTTCTCGTCCTGCATTTTATCTTTTTGCTCGTCTGTCTGACTATGATTTCAATTTTGCAGCTGTGTTCCTTTGTACAATTTTAGTTATATATACAAATATCTAATGGCATCAAACCGGAGTTTTGTGGACAGGTAAATTGATGGCTTCACCCTTTCTTGCTGTTTCCCGTGGGTACCTCTTCAATAATTCATGTGATACATGTTGTTCTGGATTACTGTTAGTACTGACCATAGAATTTATATGTGTAGAATACTGTGGCTGTTTCTCCCTAACATGGTCCATTTTTGTTTAGCTTTCTTGATCAGAAAGATAAACGCTACAACCCCAAGATGTCACCTTATATACCCAAGTATAAGTGGAGAAAAGGATCCCAGGTAATTTATTTTCCACATTAGGAATTTGAGGATTTACCTTCTAGACTTCATAACAGAGTGGATGCTAATATTCGGTGGCTCACTGAGTACTTAGATGCATGAAAGTCATCTGTTATGTGAAAGTAATGCTGATCCTTTTAGCAGGGAGATCACTAGGACTTGAATGGTTTTATGCAGTTGCATCTTCTTGATGATGCCAATCTCCTAATGAACTAATCTCCATGAATACTTGCTGTGGAAGGAAAAAAATATTGATCCTGTTCTCTTTCCTTTTTTCATTTTGATTCTCTGTTATTTGGTTACCTTTTTTTTGAACTTTTTTCACAAGAGAGGTGTGTGTGTGTGCACAAACTTTGTTGCTCATTCACATAGCATCCAAAGATTCTTCCTTTTGCTTCACATGGTACCAATCTCCTGGCTTAGAGTGGTTGTAAAATCTTAATCCTCACTTCCAGGAAGAATATTTCACCAGGAAAGAATACGGAATCCTTTGAAGCTTGCACGTTCTTTTTGCTTCCATCATAACTCATGGATGTTCAGCATTTCTCTGCATAAATTTTCCCCTTTGCAACTTTATCCAGCCTAATTTAGCTGCTTATTCTGAAGCTTGAGTTTTGCAAGTATCACTATACAGGTATAAGAGCATTCAGAAATAAGTGATCTATAGTCTCACCTTCTAGTTTACAGGAGCCAGATTTACTCTTTGGATTGTCCCACATTTCCTTGTCCTAAGGTTGTAATGTGCCTTCCAGCCAACAAATTCTGGAGTGATGAGGCATGGGAATTGACCCCATTCTCTGATGCCTCTGGCGGTTTGGGACCGTAATCCTCATAAGTAACAATGTCTAGACAATCTAAGCGAGCTTGCCTTGCGTATTTGTTGCCCATTGATACGGATTCTCCACGTTCATGACATATGGAGGCCATATATTCCCTGACTTTCAACAGGTTTTTCCAAATTCTTGACCTTGCTTGTTCCGCACTCCCCAAATCCAGCACCAGAACAGTGCTACATGCACTCACATAATTCCAAGCTCCTTTCTAGACACCGTCTCACTTTAGCTTTGTTCCATTCAAGAAGATTCTTGACACCCATATCCCATATCTGGTTGACGTATTGATGCTATTGTATACCTGGCAATCTAGCGTGTTTTCATTTGAGGCGACTGTATATCACTAACTGCTCCACACAAGGAATGAATCTCCTCTTGAACACTAAGGAATAGAAAGATTTAAGCTCCAAAACTTTGGGACTGTATAAGACAGCCCACGCCAGTTAGTTCCTTTCTAGCACAACAGATCCAACTTTGACTGCAATCTGTGACTTTGTTGACTAAGGGCTTGAAAAAGCAGCTTAGAAATTATCTTGGCAGTGAAGAGGCCATCTTAAGTAGAAAGTGGTCTGATGAGAAACTCAATATCTACAAGGTCATGGGCTTAATTCTCCAGACTTGCCTGTGTTATTATGAGACTGGCCACCTACAAGCTAGCTTGCCAACTCATTCATGCTTGCAGGGTGTACAGTGTGTCCCCAGGTTAGCACACTCAATATAGCGGTGCCCTTAGGTTATTAAAAAAAAGTGCAACAATTGACAGAGTATCTTCTTTCTCGGTGTCTAAGAATGCTCTGACTTAACTTAGCTTAGCTTCATGTTCCCTCGGTGAGGCAAAGTGTGTTAAATTCTCAATCAAGGCAATGGATGAGTAATTAGCTCCCTGAAATATTTTAGCTGCATTTCCCTTTCTTTTTAACTGAACTTGATTCTTTGTTGTAGTGGTTCACTTTGGTTCGTAGACATGCTAAAGCGGTGGTTGATGACGTGGCTATCCTTCCTGTCTTCAAGAGGTTCTGCAAGGTATGTCTAGCTGCAGTATTTGGATGACATGTCACATGTTTTGTTTGGGTGTACTCCTCCAGTAGACCCAAGGTTATCTGACAGCAATTCAAGGTGAATTTTTCCTGTGCTGTCTGATTGATCCTGTTTTTCTAGTTGCAGTCCTTCCTCCATGATTATCACATATTGGCTTTACACCTGCAACGTTCTTTAACTTGTAACTTCTCTATACTACTGTTGCTTAATTAAGTCTACATAGATGTCATGCCTGAGATATCTCTTTGGCATATTTTGAAAATATCCGATGATTCTCGAGTTTGAATTTATGGTAAATCCTGAGCTGCTTCAACAATCTGTAGTTCATCTATTGAAGTTTGTACTAATATAAATATATTTCTATGTGTTCAGCGACGTCCTCCACTAGATGACAGCATGGGAAAGCAGAATATTGTAAGTGACCACTATCCCTGTATATCTCCTCAAAATGGTGAAATTCGACCGATACCGAACCCGTACCGAGACCGAACCCGTGTCAGGTCATATCTAGAAAATTAGACCAAGACTATACAATACTAAATCCACCGCTGATTGGGTTCATTGGGTCATTTCTACATGCCTAATCATCCCTTTTCTGTCATAGTAATTTTCTATTCGCCGCTGATTCACTTTTCACTCTTAGATGCTTTATATGCAAATTGTTTCTAATTTCCAAATTGAGCAATCTAACACAAATTTTTTTATTCCTGATAAAGGTGTTATGTATTTTATAGTAGTTCAGTTTTTTTTGTTGTACACTTTTATTTAATTCATTTGTCATTCCTAACATATTTACTAATGCCATGTTGGTCTAATTGTTGTGTCCTTGCAACCAATTGCAGAAACTTCAGAAGCAGCACAATTGTATTCCGGATGAACATTATGTCCAGACATTACTTGCAGTGAGTTGAACTTGTTCATGCTATCATGTTTCTTGTTATGCGCTTGTCCATGAGTGGGCAGTGTAGAGTATTTTTCTTTTTTGTTTTCTTTAATTTTCTGCAAGAGAAGTGTAGATCATTCAGTCCATTCCAATGGTTGGCATGCATTCCTTTCTATAATGTCAAAGAAACAAGAGGAGATTTGGAATAATTCTATAATCTGAATACTTAGACTCGATGATCTACTTGCTAACCCTAGATCTTCTATTTATACAACATTTCCCCCACTTCTCAGTATAATCTTAGGAGCAAATCTCGATTACATTTAAATTGAAAAACGACAATAATAACCAACTCCAAAGAATTAGGCTTGGAGATAACAATATATCTTTGACAACCCCCCTCAAATTGATACTGGGGAATCAAACAACATCAATTTGTCGATGAAGGATATACGACGAGCACCCCGATCAAACGAACCGAAACCCAAAAGAGAATTGGAAATCCGTAACCAAAAATCCGGAAGAGGGATTTTCAACGAACCAAAATCAAGAAACTGACGACAAAGGTTAAAGTTGATGTCAACGGTGTTGATAGCAAGAGAGGCTTCCCCAAGAGGAACCTTGTTGAACCGAAATCCGAGAGACAATCTAATACATGACAGCCTATAAACCAAAATTGTGAACACGTCCACATGATTCAAGGAACTGCAACAAAGCATGAACTAAAAGACAAGAAGTCGAAACCGTAACTAAAGAGTGGAAGTCAATGCCAAGAAGTGGAAGCCAAAATCAAGAGGTCAAAGCTGTAATCAAGGAGTCGGAACCATCTAACCAAGAAACCAAAGCCAAAAACAAAAACAAGGAGCCAGAGCCAAAACCAAGTAACCATGGCTCATCATCT